>CM021784.1:6876656-7121208 GCA_011076525.1 Nettapus auritus
CAAAATGATACCCCTTACCTGTGCAACAAAATGATACCCCTTACCTGTGCATTTTAACAAGGCCAAAAGCAGCTGATTCTTCCCATCTATAACAGTGAAGAAAGAGAAGGCGCAAGTCAACATGATGCCAAAGTAGAGTTGATTGTATTTGATTAACCGTGTCCTCATCCCCCGCATGGTTATTTCTATGTACTATAGTAGTCCTTACACAGACGTTTTAATGACAGGAAAACAAACAAGGTGTAAATCAAAGAATTTTACAAGCTAAATGCTCCATTAACTACCAGGAATTATTGGAAACAAATTGCGTGTGTGGATGAATCCCAAAGGAGGTGACTGCTGCCCAGTGCCTTGCACTGAGTGTAAATATCGGTTTCAGCTATCCTCTTCCAGTTCAACCAGGTTTAGGACTCTTTTCCCTGTTCTTTAGAGCCCAGTACAGCATTGTTACAAATTGATATAAAATGATAAATTCTGCTGCTAGAATCGAATAAATAAGGGCTATCTGATAACAAACTTTTCCCCATTTACTGACCTTCTACGTGTTTTTGTATGATTTCAACAAGGTTCTTGATGCGCAATGGAAGGTTCCATGGATCTTCTTGAATGCTGGCTTGAATATTATTCCGGCACCTCACTGTGGTTTCTTCCTTCTGTTTAAATTCTAGAAAAAAAAATGCAGTTTGAGCATTGAGGAAATGCTATATAGCGGAGAGTGGCTTTTGATTTATAACTTGCATACAGATGCAAGCAGAGATGCAGACAGTATCAATAGCAATAACTGTGAATGGAAGAGGTTCTTAAAGAGATTTCATGCAGAAAGGGGAAAAATAAAGACTGTTCCTGTAATCTAACCATCAGCAGTCTCTCAGCATTGTTTTCAGGACTGTGAACTAAAAAGTATGTACCTGAGTGCTGTGCACGCTGAAGGGAGCTCTGTACTACTCGCATAGCACAGAATTACCTTCTGTTTTCTGTGACTCGTATTTGATATACTGGCCTGCATATCATATCTACAGTTTGGGGCTGTGCAGAATCAGATCAGCTTTTTGGCTGCAGCATTCGCATCCCATAATACTAATGAGAAGTTATGAAATATTCTACTTCCTTTCACCTGATGTCAGCTAATTATTTAATTACAGAACAGAGAATCTATTTTTCATGACTTTGCTATGTAGCTAAGCCAAAAAGCCCATTGCTGGCAATAAAATGTGTAAGCAGACAGCAAAACAGTGCCAAATAACTGCTCATGAACAGAACTGGGACAGCATTCAAATCTGCAGTTGTCACTGAAAGGCATCTACATAGGGTAGCTGTTAAAGAGACACTTTGGTCTGGGGATTCCAGACGTAAGCAGGGCTTGTCTGTCCCTTAGTGTGACAAACACGCAATCATCAGTTAACTTGAGTTAACTTAAAGACTCCCAGTGCAATTAATCTAGTTGCAATAAATGAAAACTCCATTTAAGCAAAATAAAATGAAGGAAGTGAACACAGGGTGTCTGTTATTTCCTCACTTTATTCCAGCAGTGCATGGAAAGACTAACAGATAATCAACCTACATGTGAATGTGTTTGTAAAGATGAGTTCATGTAAAACAACTTCATAGAAACTAAGAAGAAAAAGAAGAAGAAACTCTGCTTGAGTTTGCCACTGTAACTTAAAAACAGAATTTGTGAAAGGTTGGGAAGCCCATGACTACAGCACCTGAAGTATATTAGAATAGTAGGAAGCAGTTCACATTTCAAGTGGGAAAGGAAATGCAGCAAATGTTTAGAAAATAAAGCCTTGTGTATTTCAGTGAGAGAAGAAACCACATTGTGGGCCTCAAAACCATTAAGACAAAAGTCTCATCATACTCCCTGAGGAAAAGAAAACAGGGTATCGTTTGTTTGCTCTCTATGGGAATCAGTTTTCAAAATAAGTGTCATGTGAGGATGAATTTACTCTATTACCCATCTCTGAAGAAAAGCAAAACTAAGCAAACTCAGGCAGAAACTTTTGGTGCCTCAGATGTACAGGGGACAGCCCCTCATCAGCTTCTCAGTGTTAGTTTACCTTGTATCTGACATATCTCTACCTTGTACCTTTTGAGATACACCTCTGTGTTCACATCAAAGGATGAATCTGGAGACTTGTGAAAGAGCTGTAAGGATTCAGTAGCATATAACAGAAAAGCATTTTGTCTGTTTTAGTTGGAATTCGTGTAAAAATGACCTTTTAAAGATGCAAAATTTCTGTGGCCAGACATGGCACTTGCCATTAGAGTCATAGAATATCCCAAGTTGGAAGGGACCCACAAGGATCGCTGAGTCCTTCTCGTAACATAAAACTGGATAGATTCACAGTTAATAACTCTGTGTGGCGATATGACGTGTACATTCATGCTAATCTCTTAAGTCTTAGAAAAGTGCATTACTAAATATATTCAACCTTTTTCTTTACCTTGCAAACTGTGGTCCATTGGAAAGTGCTTGGTTTCTTCAAAGGCCTTAGTTATTGCTGGTCCTTTCAGAAGTGCATTGATTGCATCAACCTACAGTAGGAATATTTTCAGTGTTAGAATGGCTTGTGGAAGAAAATCTGAACAGAACTCTTCTGGAGAATGCTAAAGTCATTACACTATTTGTATTTTGGAGTAATTTCCCCTTCATTAACAAATAGCATTAAGGCTCTATAACCATGAACCTCAAGAGCCCCACACTGAATGTAACGTTCTGCACAGACAGTGATCTACATGCTGATGAGATAAAGACAATAAAAGAAGTTCCTTTGGTGCTATACATCTATAAAGACATCTGTTGGCTAGGCTTTGAGGGCTCTCCTGAGATCTGTAAACGTGATTCATCAAGATCATGCAAAGTATTCGAATTTTGCTCATCTTTTCCCTTTTCCATCAAAGATTTCTTCTCTTTAATCTAATGCTTTATACAAGTCAGTTCAACCTTGCTTACATAACTCAAGGCAATGTGAATGCTGACTAAATTTCTTCATCAAACTGTCACACAATGTGCTTTCTTACACTGTACTTCAAAATCTTCCTAGTTTTTTTTCCCTCAATATGATTTCATTAATCAAATACTTCCAATTTCTTGCGTTGACATTGATAAAGAGAAAACAGTACTGTGCAATACTTTACGTACCTGGTTAAAAAGGTGTTCCAGGCAACCGTGAAGTTTATCTTGTTTGTCTAAAGGAATCCTCATATCACTGGGAAGCTCATCTCCTAAGAAAAGAAAGATGAAAAACTTTTAACTGTCCTACCAACATAATCTGTGATGAGCACAACTTCATACCAGAGTGGGTAAAAAATGATTGCTGCTTTATTTCTTATTCTTAGATCAAAATACTCAGGACTTTTCACATAAAAATGTTTAATAGCTCTTCCATATTCCAAATTTGCTTTGGTTCTTTAGAAAAAGAACAAATCTCTATCTTTTCATATTCTTGTGATTTGTTTCGAAGAAATCACATTTGCAATTTAAACATGCAAGTGCTTATAATCAGCAAAAGCTTGTCCCCTCTGCTAAGTAGTCTGGCACGTTACCCGTGCATACTCACCTGATCCCATCTCATCACTGCCCAGGTAAGAGCTATTACTCCGTACACTGGTGTATGACAACACTGAATCACGGTTACTGTTACATTCACTGGAAAGAAAAGCAAAGGTGATTGAAAAAAACCTGTCCTTACACCCAGTCTATGATATACCATCATTCTGTTTTTATTAACACTGCAATAATCCCCATGACAAATTCTCTTATGTGCACACAAAAGAAAGCCTAATTACTTGCAGAACAACCATTAAGCAAGGCCTCACAGGCTGGCATTGTAAAAGGATATCTTCCTCTGTTTGTGGTGACCACTCAATGCTTCATATTGTCTGGATCCTATAAATAATGAAAATACATTTCCCACCATGACCTCATTTGGGCTGCATCATTAAACTTTTTCTAGGAGCACGGAGTAGGGGAGAAATAATTAAACTATGAGTTCATTCAGCTCAACAGTCATTACCAGTTCTTAGGATACCACAGCATCCAGATCAGCATAAACTGAAGCTGTAGTAGCACAGATACTGAAGTTGGGACAGAAATTTAAGAGATCTATACCGTTGGAAAATCAGGCATGGAAGACCCTAAAACTGCTTTAGGAAGCCGAAGAGTCACTTCGGCTGTCTTCATGCCAATGGTGGCTGATGCATACATAGAAAATTGTAGCATGAATCTCTCTGTTTAACGTTCAGTTTACACTAACCACAACTTCCTAAAAGTGATCAAAAAGGCAATGGTATCAGTCTGTGCCACCTCTACTTAAATTACACACTATTAAAATACATTTTATTCCCCTTTGAATAACAATTACTTGCAATATATGCTTAATTGCCTGTCTAATAAAGATAAGACCGAATAATCTTTCTCATCTTACATTTATATGTAAAATTCTGGAGCAAGTGACAGATCCACAGACGCTGTTTTTGATACTACTTTGTTACTCAGAATTGATTATAGAAACAATTATAGAAACCATTTAAACTAAACAGTGTTCACAAATGGGATTCCTATTAACAATGAAAGAAATACTTCACGTTTCAATAAAGCAGCTTCAGAGCACTTGTGGATTTAAATCTAGCACAACAAACAGATAACGCAGATCTCAACATTTTAACTGCTGGTTCTGGTCCTTTACTGACTGGATGTTTGCTGTCCTTGGAGATGTTCAATATCCAACTGCACAAGGCCCTGTGCAACCCATCTTTGTCCTTTTCTGAGAGAGACTGGACCATGTGGGCTCCAGATGTCCCTTCCAGTGTAAACTATTCTGATTCTGTCCTTTCTGCAGTCCTGATGACTAACATATTAACATTTGCAGCAGTACAAAAAAACACCACCAGGTGAAGAGGTGAAGCAGCATGAAAGTTTCAAAGGTGCATCGTTCATTCAGGTTATTCTAATCCTTCTAACTCACTATGAAGTCTCTTTACTCCTTTGTATAGAAAAAGTCCTTTGGCCTTACTATAAATGTCAAAATGGCCTATTAGGGATATAAAACTGCAGTGGTCAGACATGACTGCCACTTGTTCCATTTCTTGAGAAGTTAAGTTTTCAAATGTTTCCTCCCAGGAAAGACAGACTTGGAGTGTGTGAGATTTTCTTCAGTAGCAAATATTCCAGGAGAAGCAGCAGTCAATAATGTCTCAAAAACAAGCTTTAGAGACACCTGAATAAACATTTGCCTTTGTGGTTTCAAAGGCACATTAAAAATAAAAATAAAAAATGAATGCCCATTTCTGTTTCTCAGTGGCTTAATCTTCTGGGAAAATTGTTTGCAGAATTGAATGGAAAATAAAAAAACCCTTACAATAGCAGCTATTATAAGACAGAACGGTCTGCAAACCCTGCTGAGTTTCTGTAGTTCACAGCTATATGGTATAGAAGGGAAAGTCATATTAGACCTATTTATTTTATTTTATAATCTAAAAGTGTTGGTATTTTGGCAGTTTGGCACGGTATTTGGCATTTTGGCACAAGAAAAGTTTTTTTGTAGTATTATGTCCTCTTGGTAGTAAATGTAGTGAATTAACTACAGCAAGTGTGAATACTTCGCTAGGTAAATAGATTCCTGTGCATGGCACCAGGAATGACAATGGATGTCTATCTGGAAAACCTCAACCAAGAGTTCCAAGATCTGTGAAAAGCCAATCAGGATATATTAAAGCTTGTTCTGAGGGTCATCAGATCAGCAAAACTCTAGCATCTGCTGAAGATGTCAGGTCTTCTGGGTTTTGCTGCTTTCTCTCTGCTGCTCACTGTGATTTCAAGCCTTACGTGAGCAGCACATTTCAGCACCAGGCAAAACTCAGCTCACAGAGAGAATAGTAGATGTTGCAGTTAAAGAAATCAAGTGCAGCACTTGATGTGCATCTCTGTTTACGTAACTCCAAGAATATAAAATTCCTAGGAAGCTCTGAGAAAACATTTGTAACAGGAATGAACATACAGCTTGGTGAAGCCTCGACCTCCTCTCTGCTAGGAGGAATCACATGGCAATTCATCAATCCTCATCACGGAGCCCCATGAAAAGAGGTTTAACTTCATGGCACAACAAGGGATGCACACTTGAGACAAGACTTAGATTCCTGTACTCTTCCGTTGCTTCCCTTCCACAGCTGTAACCTGCACACACTGTTCAGATTAAGACCACACAACGTCTTGCTAGAGAACCATTGAGAAAGGCACCACACTCGTGCACGTGTACCACACTTCGGAAACTTCACATTGATACCTGCCTGTTTTATTCATGCAAGATGTACCTGCTGGTGAAAACAGTGGATAATATGCTCTAGGAAAAGAATCCTGATCTATCAATTTGTCACTTACTACTACAACATTGAGAGAAAATAAGACAAACAGAGATGAGGAAAAGAACCGCAAGTACTACAGCATAACTTTAGCAAGAGTTCATGTTACA
The DNA here is from genome assembly GCA_011076525.1 of Nettapus auritus. Taxonomy (NCBI): domain Eukaryota; kingdom Metazoa; phylum Chordata; class Aves; order Anseriformes; family Anatidae; genus Nettapus; species Nettapus auritus. Next base: position 6,883,127 of record CM021784.1, read on the forward strand.
AGTGTGTTGGTTTGGGTAGAAAACCACAGAGATCCCTCCTGCTTATTGAATGCAGATGTGGATTAGAACTTCAAAATATTATTTTAGTATGGTAAAAGTGACACATCTTTCTTCAGACTGACCTGTAGGAGTCTCTGAAACTCATTGTGTCATGTCCTGAGTCTTCCTGGTCCTCCTCCGAAACTTTGAAACAGACCTTCTTGATGCCACCATGTTCAGCTTTGTCAGGATCACTCTCTTCTGTTCCCAGGGAAGGTGGAGATGTCTCCTCAGTGGATGGTGGCTCACAGGCACCACCTTCTGTAGGTTCCGTTATGGTGGACAAAAGTCTGCAGAAGGAAAACATTCGGTTCTCAGGGACAGGTAAACACCCCCACAAATGACTAATCCTGGAATTCAGCTATGTGAAATCTTGCCAGTATTTGTACCTGGACTACAGCTATGTAAAGGTGTGAGATCTGAGAGGGGTTTGTTGAGATCTGTTATTCTCAGTTCACAAAAGCTCCAGTTTCTGCAGATAACTCTACCTCCATAAGGTACAATTTAATTATTCTAACAATGGCAAGGGCTGTATTTCATATTCTACACTTTTCCCATCCCAGGCACTGGGTTTCTCCTCTGGGGCACTGCCTCAGCTCACAGACTCTCCCCAGTAGCTATTGTTCTTTCTGAAGTATGTTTGAGCCAAGGCAGCACCACATGCTTTCCAGTCAGTTGAAGTTTTGGTGCACAATGGGCTTTTTTCTCTTTTGTCAGTGAGAAGGCTGGAAACAGCTGTGGCCTTATCCCACACTGATCACCCCTGCAGCACCTGCTAGCAAAACCCTTCCAGTTATGCGCAATATACAGACTCAAATCCTTCATTACTACTTCCAGAAGACCCAGGATGAGGAAAAGAAAAAGATGAAAAGGGGAAAGGAAAACATAGGTGCCAAAGAGAAAGCTGCTAGAAATCACAAGTTTTGTTTAGTCTGCCTTAGGACAGACAAAACCTCCAGGCTAGGCACTCTGTCCATTCGGAGTTCCAAAACCACTGCTGGAACCTAAGACACTCTTATCAGAGAATATGACATATATTAAGCAAAACAGTGGCTGTTATAGGAGCAAGGGGCAATAATATGTATACAATATATATACACATATATATACACACATCGGTGGATCTCCATGGGGTAGGTTTGATGCTTCATAACTAGCAGTAAGCTGTAATGCAAGTGGCATGGAAATAAGCAAGTATACTAAGAGTAGAACAGTCAGGGCCAATAGGCATAATGAGGTTTCTGGGGTTAATGCCTCCGTTTTGATAGTAGTGATCTCTGCAGTGCATACTGGATTCTTTACTCACTTATTTATCTGAATGACATATTGCTTCATTTCCTTCACTGCTATGTCAAGTTTGTTAAAAAGGTGCAAGTATGAGTCCTGTATCTCCCGATCTTCCTGTTTGAGTAGAAAACTGAGTCCCCTTTCTTCCTGACTTGTTCCTCCATTCTGCTGGCCAAAGCTACCATCAAGATCTCCATCTTCTGGGGTGAGACATCTCCAGGACGGTGCAGCCATAGTGGTGATGCAATGTTGAGTATATGAGACTGGATTTATGGTACCTACTAAACATTAAAGGGTCTAGTTAGTATGGCTCTCATGAATTTCTGCAACCCATCATAGTAATGCTAGTTTAGAGTACATGGAATTTTAATAGGAAAAAAATCACGTAATTCTTTTATATAATTATATTTCATGACAAAAATATTTATTTTTTTATTATTAATTTTTACTTTTTTATTTTTCCTGGCATGCCAACTAGATATTTTGAATTCACTGGAGTCCAGAAACAAGTTAAATTCTGGAAGTAATGACAGCAAGTGTGCACTCCTATCCTATCCCCATTGTCTGTTTGAATATCCAAAAGTATTTGTTGAAATCTTAATGAATTCAAGCTCTCAGGAGTTGGTCCGTGTTATATTCCAGCATTACAGACATTTACATACACAGGCACACACATATAAAGAAATAGGATGATGTCATTACAGAAGATAAATAAAATACTTTTTCATTTTAAAATGCTGTCAGTGGTGGTATGGTCATATTTAAAATACTATAGAATTTTAATATCCTCAAGCAAGCAGGGCTTCTTTATTGACTCATTTTGAGTAGAGTCAATGCCATTTCTTCAGTAGATTGGTTAGTTTGCACTCCCTGTGCCTCTTCCAAATGTTCCTGCTCTCTGACCTTGTCAGACAATGAATCAGAAGCACATTATGAGAGACCATGGTGAGGAAATGTTGGAACTCTAATACTCAGGTTGCAGGATAAGTGCTATGCAGCAGCTGTTTATCAGAAGTAGATCCCCTTGACAGAGTAGAGACTTCCAGCTCCAATATATGGAATTTATTTAGTAATGACAAAAGGAAATGGTATTACAATCTGATTGACCTGCTATTTTCCACCTGAATGTAGCCTCTCTTCACAGTATGGAACTACCTTTTCTAGCACTATTAGCCCTCATTTACTTTTTCAGTCAGTTCTGCTAAGTCCCCAGACACTTAATTATCATGATGTGATCACACTGCTTAGCTAGTAGAATATTTGACCTGAAGCCTTTGTATGCATAAAGGCATTACTATTTTACCACACAAGCAGGCTGTCATTTTACTATAATATTTTGAGGAAGAAAAAAGCACACTGGCGAGATTGTTCCTTTGGAACTAATTTTGACTTTGCTGAGCAGTGGAAAGACACAACTTTCTATGCAAATAAAATCAGTGTGATTTGAAAATTATCACCTTGTTCTGGATCAAGACCAATAATAGAGGGTTTCCGTCCAATGCGAATGCTGAACGACCTCCCTGCTGAGGTAGTGTTTTTGGGGTATGATACCTCCATGAGGTTAATATGGCAGTTGGTGGGGCAGAAATCCATGCTGTTGAGGGAATGTGGTTCCATGATGGCTTGTTTGAAGGCTGGGCTCACCTTTGTCTTCAATCCATCTGCAAACTGGGAGAGATAAAGCAAGCATGTGCTTACTCACTTGCAAAAAATTAGGTTGCAACACAGACAATCTTTCTCTTCCTGCCTCCTATTCAGATCATATGATTCGTGCTGCAGCTGGAATACCACATTCCCCATAAAATGCCTATTAAACAGCAAATGAAAACAATTATCAGCACTTCCTAGGGCCCTCTTTTCAAACAGCTCAGGTAGCTACTGCACAAAAGACCACACTTAGTTCACACTTTGACCCACTGTACTTATGTTCATACTAATTCTACAAATCAGACACTGATCGTTGTGTTGTGGCCACATTTATACACTGATGTGGTGGAGATAAACCTGCAATAATATTTTCCAACTCACAGCTCTGACAAGCTGAAAAGAGTGGTTTACAGATTAAGTCCTTTTCCTTAGGAACTTGCAATTTGATTAACATACAGAGCTGTTTTCATGCCATGAGGACACCTATCTGTAAAACAGTTTGGATTCACTAGTAAAGAATACCATAATCCAGTTATCAGAGTTAAGCGTTGTCTTGAGACTTCAGCAATAACTAGCAGGTTTGTACCTCTTGGTAGTTTGCAAGTCTTCTGCTAATGCTTTCCAGCTTAGTGTCACAGATCTGCCGGAATTCATACTGGGGCATGGTGGCCACCGCACTGCTTAGGGATATGAGCCTTTTGCAATTCTTTACGAAGTGATTGTCTTCTGCAGCAAAGGCCTCTAAAATCTAAACAAAAAGACAGGATGTCAGTTATACGAGACTAGACGGTGAGGGGAAATTCCACTAAATAAATGGTAGATTCTGTATGATGACATGGCTGAGTAAAGCTGCCTTCAGAACAAGTTGCCTTTATCACCACCCAAGAACCATTTTCATGTCTAATCCTCAGACACAAAACACCTGAAAATTTCAGAACAACTAATTGCTCAGAATATCCACTGGGAACTGTCAGAGTAACGTGGCTCAGGCATACTTTCGTTTTCATGGAGCATAACTATAATGTTACTGGGATGTGGCAGAAACATTTACTATTATCTTATTATTGTATCTAAATGGATCAAGATACTAGACACTGCTGATTTCCAACAGCACTTCTATCTCCTTTCTTTAGCAATCCATCCGGTCCATCAGATAGGAAAAAGATGCTTGATTTTTTTTTTCTGAAGCAAAGCAAATTCTTGCCTGAAAGGATTAAACTTCAGTATCAACAAAGAGTACATTACCAGACAGAAAATAGCAAGAGTTCCAAAGCCTTTAGTTTCACAGAGAGGCTTCCCTCTCTCTACCTCAGCAGCTGAAACCCAGGAAACATTTGCTGACTTGCCCATACCCAACAAGAGCTAGTAGGAGCTGGTGCACTCTAATGAGGAAAGCTGCAGGCATGTTTGAGGAGACTACATGCCTCCTCATCCAAAGTGCCAACCCAAGTACCAGAGAAATGCCTGTTATTATTAGCTTCCCTGTTCTGTTTAGGAGTGGAGATGACTATGTGCATGGTCAGGTACCTTTGCGGTGAGACTGAAGCAACCTCTTGGTTCCACAATTTTCTCTAGGACAAAGGATTTGATTCCTGCGCTGCTGACATACTCGTATACCACCCCATGCTCCAGGTGGGTGTTATCCACAGTCAGGCTAACAAGAGGTGTTTCTTCACCAGCGATCAGTGGAGAGCTGATGGGCTGTTGTATCTGGGCTGGAAACAAAATAAGTCATTAGAGGTGTTTGGCAGCACACATGAACACAGACATGCGTGGGGAAGAGAAGTCTGGTGAGAGCTCTTAAATGCAAAGGCTCAAAGACACAACCGTTGGCTCAAGGAGTCTCTGAAGCACAGACTGCTAGAGGCTGGGAGAGTATTCTGAGGAAGACATTTGCTGTTGGCCACTACTGGAGACTGCAGCAGAGGTTTAGACAATAACATGCTCCAGTCCGTGTTTGGATGTTCTACGTGTGCATGAGCACATCCATGCACGGGACACCCCCCTTTTAGTTCTGTTCAGCATTTGGACACACAGTCCCCAGCTGAAGCTTTCAAAGGGAAGTGAAGAATGTTAATCTCGGAGCCTTGTTGTCTGCAACAACCCTCTGGAAGAACGCCACTTTTCTGTCCAAGTGTTGGGAAGTGCTCCAGATGCATTTGCTGTGCAATTGTAAGACCGAGATGGCAGGGCAGGGCGGGGGTGCAGAGATAGCATTTTTAAACACAGGCAATGCTGTTGTCACCAGAGAACAGGCTTAAATTCTAGTCAGACTGAGATTTGCCAGACGACTGCTGACATGCTTTTACCAGGGCACTGCTCCAGCTTTTCCACTGCAGAGCCGCACTGACGGCCATCAGCCTCGCAGGCTCACCAGGCCGTACCTGGTATTTGCACAGGTGTGCAGCTCTTCTTAGGGAAGTTGCCAATGGCATACAGAGAGTCCAGGCTCAGTCCTTCAGAGTGAATCTGGCTTCAGTGTTCTCCACTAACAGCTACATTTCCAAATAAGCTCACAGCATGAAGGTAGAATATTATGTTGTATGAATTACACTTTTCCAAGTTGGAAGACATACACTCCCACCTTTTGCTGACACAGCGGTTAACGTGCTCTGAAAACTTCCTCCAGATCAGAATCATTTAAATGGAGTTAAATGGAGTTACTTTAGACCTTCCCCTTTAGCTCCCACCCAATGTCTATACATTCCTGGTTTGCCAGGGCTAGCAAATGGTTCTAAAACTGCTGTGCCTGAGCAAATGGTTCTAAAACTGCACTGCCTTTCCATCCCAGAAACTGTCTCTCTTGTAAAGACCAGAAGGGACAGGAGCTGTTTCCTTTTGTATGGAGCGCAACAAACTAAAAAACATCAACAGTGCTTGTCGGGATCAAGCCTGAACCTTGCTAGGATCCTCGTTTTGCCAGCGTTTAAACGCTTCTGCTTCAGGCAAATAAAGTCACTACAGCAAACGAAGATTAGAGCATCAGTGTATGTTACATAGGTTATCTACATCTGCCTCTCATCTCATCTGCCTCTTGTGCAAGCCCCGAGATGTGCTCACAGCTTTGCCTGCTTTGTTTATAGGTTCTGGTAAGAATAAGCATTATGCTTGTTTGGGATAGCCTATAGCAGAAACCACGCAGCTACCACGTCAAATTGAGGAACCTGCTTCACCATCACGTTAACCTGGTTTTGTACCCCACCTAGCTCTGTGAAGGCCAGTTAACGATACGCAGTTCTAGGTAAGAGTCTCCCGCAGGCCTTACTGAGTAGCTTAGCATGTAGTGGCATATCCATTACTACATGTGGCAAAGAGAGGGCCTTGCTCCATGGAATTGTTTTTCCAGTGGAGTATATGCTGACCCAGCTCTGCGACACTGTAATTATACTGGTCCATGGCTTGATATCAAAGTTATCAGCTAAGTAACTCCAGTTCGTTCCTACCTAAGCATGCAAGACCCTAGTCATTTACAGTGGGACCAGGGCTGTAACAGCAAGTAAAAAGCAGATAGAGCAGGAGATTTTTTCCTCTATCTAAATAATAAATTAGATTGATACTTTCAAGGGTTCTCTAGGGCACAAGCAGGAAACAGACATCTAAGAATCCACTCAGCAATTCTAAAATCCTGTTTTCTGTTCAGCACAGAGTACGTGCCCTTAGAGAGTAGCAGGGGTACCATCTCTGCACGTCTCAATTTTTTACTTCTCCCAAATAAACTGTAGCATAGGAATACTTCTTTTGGCAGACCTCATTTTATTAAAAGGTTTACCAACACAATAAATATTCTATATAATAATCGTTACACTTTACATTTCTACTGCATTTTTTCTTCCTGAAGCCCCCAAATCTTCCCCAGGTTTCCTTCCCCCATAAGAATCTTTACCTGGTTCCTGCTGGCTATTTTGAAGGGGATCCACTTCTTCACCTCCTTCCAGTGAAGAGTCTTCTTTGCTGGACCCAGGATGGCTGCCATTCAGATACGCACTGGATGCTGCTTGCTGAACTCTGTCCTCCTCAGCATCTTCATGCGTTCTGTACACCCACTGGTACAATCCCTTTCAAGAGATACAGGCTTCAGCTCTAACCTCAAAACAATGCTTGATCTGTATAAGCTTGGACTACAAAGGTGAATCTAGCTTACAGTTTTATATCTTCTACGTTGGCTGAAATATCAACATTGTCCCAGTGTTCTCTGAATTTCAGAGAGTATAAAGTCTGGATCATTATTTGGATGCATTTCTAGTCTTAGCAAATAGTTAATTTTTAGTAGAGTACGAACTGACACACATACTATTTGCAGATGTTTTTGCAACTGGGGTTGACTGTAATCAGCTCCCTCGGTTACACTAGGACCTTGGCACGGGAACAAGTTGAAAGAGACTTGTGGAAGTTGCTTTTATGAATATTTAGAGCGAATAAAAACACAGGAGGGGAGGAATTAATGTACTTCCTTTGAGGTTTTGTATTCATACCAGTACTTCCTGTTGTCTCGTCCTGTATGCTGTGAAGTGCTCCAGAACTTCCATATAATTTCCATGGGATGCATTATTTCCATTGACTTTCAAAATACACTGCCCTGGATGAAGGCCTACAGCTGCAGCCTCAGACCCTGAAAAAGCAACAGCAGGAAGTTAAGACAGTAAAGCCATCTGTCTATGGAACAGAAAGCTGAGAAGGCTGGAAAGGGTTTCTGGTTGAGAAGAGTAGGAATAAAAGCCAGTTGAGTGCTGTCCTGCTTTTGCTAGGTACTTATTGCAGGAAAGCTTTGTTGTATGAGAAAAACATTGTGTGTCTATCCTTCACATTTTCTGTAGTGCTGGGAAACACAGGCTCCCCAGCATAAATGCACTCATGCTAGAAATCAAAAACCCAGTGGGAAATCATTTGGAGTTCTTAGATGGCCCTTCTAGCTTTATGCTTACAGTAGGTGAGTTCTTAAATGGGAACAGTTATGTATGTATCAGCTTGTTGCACTTGAAAGATACAGAATATTTACAAGTTATGGAGTTGGTCAGGGTCTAAGAAAGATTGTGATGTATTTAAAGCTAGATTAAGTCTAGAGTGCAGTAACAATTTCAGTGGATTTAGTCCACGTTCATGTGAACAAGACTCAGGTAACAAATCCAGCTTCTAAAAATCTACAGTTACGGTGACTTTTTTTTTAAGGTACCATAGGTTAAAATTCTTACAGTTTTATTCCAAATGTGATTTGTCTTTTGTTAGCAAAATCCTAAAAAGGGAGAATCTTTCTAGCTAGCTCAGTTATGGAAGTAGTAAATATCTGTCAAACTGTTTTCTCCTTTTGAAAGGACCGTGGAAGACAGTTTGACTCTACTGTATATTGATAATTTACAGCAGTATAAACCAATATAAGCCAATATAGCCCTCAAGCCTTATAACTTAATGGACATCAGAAAATATGTCTTTGTCTGCCTGTCAAAGATCTGATCCCATAGCACATTCACAACTGCAATGATGTAAACCGGTAGAGAAACCAGTGGCTGACCAGACAAAAATATTAAGAAAGCAACAGGCACATCACACCTTGACTTTTTCTCAGCCACCTCAGTTCTAAACATTTGCCCCCTGTGACTGCAAAGACATTTCTTGGTGGTCTTACAAGAAAGCAGGTTAGGGTCACTATGCAAACGCATTGTGGAATTAAGTTATTCCTTGCTTTGTATTTATGGCATTAGTAACCCAATAAATTGTCAGGATTTATTAGTTTGATGGAGAAACCTGTACTTTGCTTAGTCTTTCTACACATACCCTTATACAGATATGTGTACGCACTCCAGCTTAGTTGTACCAGTCTTTCTACTTACCTCTTCCTACTGCATGAACATATGGTGGTGCTGCTCCCCGTATCTGAAAGCAAAGAGCTTCAGGACAATCTGGGATTTTAATAATCCTGCACGTAAAGCAAGAAGAGGAGACAGCAGAATTTTAAGTTAGGCTGCTAGTGCTCTGGGCAATTCTATCATCTTGCTCTGGCATTCACAACCATGTTTTGAACAAAACATATAAAGAAAAGCACCCAAATAGTTTAGAAATAAATAAGAAATAAAGGGACATGAAAATATCATCCACTCCCTCTCCATTCTTCAAGGCAGATGAGAGATTTTCTTTGTTAAATTTTATTTATTTTTATTTAACTGAATTAACACCAGCTGAGGGTCTTTTCTACTAAAACTACTAGAAAAACATCTTGGACTAGAATTCAGCATCAGGTGATAACTGAAAGGTTCAATTCTGTGGGAAATTTTGGGATTACATAATCTAATGCACAGGACATTAGCAGGGTCAAGCCTCATTATAAGATATCATAATGGATTGAAAAAAATGTATGGGCTGATAAAGTTAGAGAAATCCAAAAATAAACCAAGCTTTAATGGGGTGGAAATTTTTCTCGCTTGGACATATACTAGAGTCTGAGAAGCTCCACACCGAGTCAAAAAGACAATCCTTCTGGCTCAGTTTTGTTTGTGCAAGGAGGCCAAAAGTTAACCTGCACTTACTCTTTTGATTTGGTGGCTACCAGAAGCCGAAGTGGCCTTCGTGAGCAGAAGGACTGGTTTAAGATGGTTTCCACTTCTGAAAACGGGCGTAGGAAGACTAAGTCCTCATTGATGGAATAGATTTTCCTTCCTGTCTGCAGGCCAGCCATCTGCAAATGAAACCAACACCACAGAAAACTTTGAATCATTCGCATCATCTCTGAAAGTTCAGGCTCCAAAGTGTGCTTTGAGAGGTTCAACTACTCCTATGGCAGTTCCTTGGATTACAAATACTGTATACACACAGTGTAGGCTCATCAAATCCTTTGTCAATCTCTCTTAAAATTTGGCTGCATTTACCAAAAAAAAAAAAAAAAAAAAAAAGATTTCACTTGCATAAACTTCCCATGCCACAGATATATCTTCCTTTGTACTTTTCTGCCACAATTTTTTTTTGTTTGTTTTTAACAAGGGACTTGAGACTAGGCTGTGTTACTCAGTGAGATACAGAAGTGACATCCTACAATCTACAGGTCAGGACAGGGAAACAAGAGCATGGTTTTTGACCTCTAGCCATGCAAAAACTATCCATTACTAGTCACAGAAGTAAATGTAACCTCATTTTAACTTAGAGTAGCATTTTACAAACTTTGATTTATAATTCAGTGGAAATGTTCATGCTATTTGCAATTAGAATCACGGAATCATTTAGGTTGGAAACAACCTTGAGGATCATCAAATCCAAGCATTTACTTACACTGGTGGGTTTATTAAAAGTAATAATTATTATTTATATTTCTAAAATAATTACGTTTTAGGCCTGACTTTCTCAAAGTAGCTCATGAACTTAATGTATGTGCAGTTAGCTAAAATCTTTGCATATCTGCAATCATTCTACCTGTGGATTGTGCATATGGGAAACATACCTGCATGCATAATCATAGTAAATCCATGAATATATGAGGTACACAGTCCCACATGAAACCCTACAAACTAGTAACTGTCAGAAACCAAACCTGTCACTCTCCTGGGATATAACTAACCAGGCTAATAAACAATTGACAACGTATCTCTTTACGGGTAAAGACCTGCAGCGTCTCGGCACTTGCATTCTCTGACTAATGGATGCTCCTCATGACAACTCAATGCAGTTGTCTGGATCCAGGCCACTGTTTTTCCCCAACGCCAGCAGCGTGCTATTTGCTATTCATCTGTGTGGCCATTGGCCAACCGGCTGCTTGTTGAACACGCTCTGCTCAAGCACCAGACATCTGCTCATCAGTTGGCTGTTCAGAGCAAGACGGCAACCACACTTCCCAGAAGGATCATCATTTTTACTGTTGTTTTCTCCTGATAGAGTAAGAGCATCATTCATAAACCATCTTCAGGGTTAAAACTGGTGGGGTAAACCCAGCTCTAATTAACCTTCAATGTTAGGGCCAAAACTGAGAAGCTGAACCTCAGGTGAAGAGTTCCCAAACTGCAGTTCGAGTGCCCTGTCCGGACAGGAATTTGATGTTCCAGCAATTGTTCTGTTAACAACTTTTAAACACAGTTTGGTAACTGCTTCTGCCATAGGCTCATAAAACAGTTTCTAAAAAATCTCGAGAAGAAAAAAAAAAAAGACACTAATACTAAAAAGAGTAATGTTTGGCAATTCTGATTTTAAATAAAAGCCCAAAAGCCACGTGTTGCACGTGCATGATGTTCAGTGCTGTGTGCCACCACAACCTGTGCATGACAATTTTGATGCTGGTATCTTAGGAACAAGAAATCACAATCCTAAAGTCAAAACCGATGTGTTAATCTTGGATAAATCCACTCAAGCAATGGATTTGTTCCCACTTCAGTCGGTGAATCTGGAATCTTCCTGTGCCCTGCAGTCTGACAGTTCTAATGAATGCGATGCGCTGTGATGGGCACTGGGAAGCAAAGCTGTATGTCTTCATTTTTGTCCCTGAGGAGTGTGACAGCAGGCACAGGGTCTCTAAATGGCCCACAGCTGCTGAGCCACACAGAATTACATGCTGGATATCCTTCTAGTATCACAAAGCAATTAAAATCCCAAGAATGTAATGAAATACATTTCTGCTGGACTTCAGGTCTTTCCAGAATGAGCTGAGAGCCCTCCGGTTCAGACATGCAGATTTAGTTCTTTCCTTCAGCAATATTTTATGATGGAGTTGAAAAGACAGGCTTATGGTCACAGTTTGTCTTGGAAGATCAAGAAAAAGATTCCTCAGAAAATTGTGTGCTTCTGTTCTTTTAAAACGCAAACAGATTTGCAGGATATTCCACAGGCAGCTAGCCAAAGCAAGGACAGCAGGATTATCTATCAAGCAATGGTTTACAGCAGAGGTTTAGATGAATACAATTTTTGGCCAACCTATGTTGATTTTGAGCATGGGAATGGTTTCTCTGCTGACTGTAAAACAAATTAGAAACAAGAATGCTCAGATCACATAATTATTAAAGTTTTTTTAAAAAAGAGTAAGTATTAAACCCCAGTTCAAAAGTCCTTTCTCTGTTTGACATTCTCGACTTACTAAAATCAGTATGTTCAATTCAGTTGTTTGCGTTGGGGCAGTCAGCCAGGCCAATCCGTAGGCTAACGCAGTGACCAGCAAATGAATGTGGACATTCAAATCCTGTAAGGGTTGTCCTGGACTTTTCACTGAAGTATTGCCTGTGTGCTGGCACAATTTTCTGTGAAAGCCTGGTCAAGTCATTCAGTCCACTATCTTACCTTTATAGGTGTTAAAAGGCATCTAAGTAGCTTTGAAAAAAATAGACTATCAGTCTGTCTGTGCCTTACTGCAGTAAATGGAGGATCCCACTGCATTATCCACTCAAGGGTTTTGTATGGATACAAACGATTATGCAGTACTGAGACTATGAAATTTGGGCTGCTGGGTGCCTCAAAAACCAGAACAAATACACTATGTAGGGCTCTTCAAAAATACCAGGACTCATGAGAGAATTCAGCTGTATACATTTTAAGGAAAAAACATAAATCTAAAAATAAAGCTTCCACCCAAATACACCAAATATTTCTTGCTGTACGTCTTCACTGTCTCAAGTCAATGCAACTTTCCCTCTCTCCTCAGCTTTGCTAATGAACCTGAGGTACACTGTCATCACACACAGATACTACTGTTGTCTAGTCATTTATCAGAAATATTCATCAAGGAAGTCCCTTAAAGATGCCAAAGCACTAAGGAATTTACAGAAAAACTTTATTACCAGAGGAATTGTAGAAAACTCCCAATTTTCTATTAGCTGCCTTTGGAAAGAAACAGACTTTAAGAAGATAGTTTTATACCTTTTCAAAACATTGAAACATTCTTAGCTATCAAACCCAAAATATTTACAAATATATTTCCTTACCTCTGCAGAAGACCCTCTTCGAACTGACTTCACCACGATTGCTTTGTTCTTTTCTTCTATGTCAAATCCATAGTCATCCTCTTCTGGTAAAATCTTAAAAACAAAGAGAGCACTAGGCAATTATTCATGAATACGGAGTTAGCTGAAAGGCTGAAGGATGGAGCTGAAACACTGGACTTTTCATTGCAAGTCATGATTGACATAGACTTGCAGATCTTTAGGCCAAAGGGATTATTATTAGATCATTTGGTCTGATCTCCTACAGAACGTGGGCCATAAAATTTAATGTAGTTATTTCTGCATTGAGCCCTTATTATACTAAAGCAGAATTTCCAGAGAGTTATCCAATTATGATCTGCTGTCTTTAAGAAGTGAAGAATTTATTCCCTCCCTTGAGAGTTTGTTTGAATGGTTAATCAACTCCTCTATTAAAAATGGGTGTTTCATTTCTCATTTCTGTTTGGTTTTAACTTCTAGCCCTTCATTCTTCATAAGATCTTTCACTTTTAGATTAAAGAATTGATTAATATTCAGTATTTCCCATTGGTAGATGAACTTACAGATCAAAATGAAGCCATTTATTTATTTATTTATGAATGCTTCCTATATACCCAATAATGAACATAATACGCCTCCCTTTTAGCAATCCATTACAGAAAAATTGGGGATCTCACGCTTATTTTGTATAGACAATAACACATACTACACACATCTACATTACAACAGTTGGTCTGCTGGATAAAACCCTAGGTGGGACTGGTGAGAGAGAACAAAGAGGGAAGACATAGAAGCCCATGTAATATGCTCGGTTTGTAGTTTTAATGGTTGGCAGAAGATGGCTGTTCTTGCTTCTGGGGATCTGCTTACTTCTATTTTCACTGAGGTCACACAGACCAGCCTTATAAATATTTTTTAAAATCACATCAATCACGGCAAAGATATGTTTCACTCCTCTTTTTCTAGTGGTTTATTAACAACAAAAGCTTAACCATTCGCTAACCATTTTAAAAAATAAAAGTAAGCCTGGCTTCTGATAAGTGGACAAATAGAAACTGTAGCAGATAAACATCTTGTCTTTGAGCTAACACTACACATTTAAGAACCATCTGATAAATCAGAATCAAGCTGAAAGGAAAAATAAAGCTATCTATAATCTAGCATGCTACTGGGAAAAACATTACTGAGAATTATTTCCTTGATTCTAATTATTCCTGCTATTTTAAAATACTGCCCTTTTTCTATTGTAGCCAATGCCACCAGCTTAAAAACTTTGTCCTTTTACAGGAATTTATCTTAGAAAAAAATTAAAGGAATTGAATCCTGCAAGAGCCATACAGCTATGTTAAAGTAACGCATGACAAAATACACCTGCAGAGAAAAAATCCTGCTCTGATGATGTTCTGATTAAATGACAGACAGGAGAGTAAAAAAATACATCTGCCATTCTTGGATATTCCTATCAAAACATTTTCAGAAACAATGCTATTTAAGCACGTTTAAAACCAGGACAGCTTACAAAATTGGGTATACCGCCAGTTAGATTTTTAGTATTGCAAGTGTAATGGGTTTCAATCCAACCAAACATGTACCACTTCACAATTTGGAGTGAATAGAGATTTTCTAGGGTAGCTCTCCCATCCAATTCTCATTTTACATTTGAAGAAATGTTCAGTTGCATTTCTTGGACTTTGAAAGCACATGCAAAAAAAGATATTTAAAAATGTGAAGGCATGGATTTGCAAAACTTAAGAAGCCATCAGCTACACAAATTTACAGGATTGGTTGGGTGCAGCTACCATTACCAGGCATGAAAATCTGTTATATGCTGTCATTTTTAATAACCTCTCTTGCTCTGTTCATTAGTACTGCAAAATGTAGTGTTTGAAATCCAAGAACCAAAATACATTTAAGAATCCCCAAGTGCGTCATCACTAGGAACGTTATCACCATGTTGTAAAGGAAGAAATCTCACATTCTGTATAGTGATGTTTCCATAGTGGGAACACTCTCTTATGAAAAGGTAAACTATGGAAAATATTCAATATGCAATACTTGGAGAGGGCTATGATTCATTCTCTGTTATAACATAGTAACACCTCGCAATTCCCCATCTGAACACCATTTATCCCTGAGGAGCCCAAACCAATTAGTTAACTTGCCATCTACAGGAATTATTTCCATGCCCCCAAAATCCAATCAGTTCTTTTGAACATAAGGAAGCAGCTGTTTAATCTTGAAAAACAACCATATTAAAAAATGAAACCATATGAGATATAAGCATGTTTAATCTGAACCAGAGGACAAATGTAGTCAGAACCTATTCAAAGAGAAGTTTGGCAGCGATTGGGAGGAAGAGTGGGGAGAAGAAAAGCTGTGAAAAGAATGGTCTATTACACCTGTATCTGTTACATACACAAAGCATTGGGATGTGGGTCATGATGCCAGTGTGGTACCTCTTCACTGCTCCCCTTTCCTGTACAAGAAGGATCATGGAGTCAGAAAATGCCTGGGGTGTGACACTTCAATGTCCAAGGTATGGTGTCTGGTTTATCCACTACACTTGCTGAACCTCCCACTGCATACACACAAAGGGCCTTGGGCCGAGCACCAAGATTCTTCCTTCAGTGAAGGTGGTGAAGGATCGAATTCTCTCTTGGCAGCCTCCCCAAGCTGCTCTTACTGTTCAGGAAGCAGCTAAATAGAGAGAAGCAGGAACTCTCAGCCTAAAGAACCTCTTGAGGACATCAGCAGCAGAAGAGGCAGCATAGCAGATGGCTCATCATTTCCCAAACCGGGGTCCAGGATGTACATCCTTCTCTCCTGGCTTTCACGGCTCTCCAGCATAAACCCCTCTCTGTTGGACACTCTTCAACAGTTTGATTTGATTGAGAACTTCGTAAGGAGCAGTGATTTATGAGATGATGTCAAGTCTGAATGCTTCATAAAACTGCTGAAGTCCCTGTGGCCCTCAGCAGCCCTGGTTTGAACAGACCTACTTTCCTACCACCTCACCTCCCAGGTTGCTCCAGTCTCCCCAGGCTTTCAAAAGGCCACAGCTCTGGGGCACTAGAACAAAATTTCTTTTCAATGAGAAGCTCCAGAACCTAGGCCAGCCCTACTGCTAGGATCTTTAAAAGTATCTTTTGTCACATTAGCAAAATAGATGTTACATATAAAAAACAATTCCAAGTTCCTCCTGGTTTATGATCTTTGAAATTGAACGGTGAAACTGAACTGAAATTGGACTGTTCATTCTGAACAGTGAAAGATTTACAGCCTAAAGGATGCTTTTCAGAGTTCATTGGAATATTTAGTGTCCAAATCCACTAAAAGCCCTTATCTGGCCACATTCATCTAGTTGATAGATGCCTCTTGTTACTGACTTGCCAGCCTGCCTCCCTGGGAGATCCGAAATCCCCAGAGGATGGGCTGTCATTAGTGGCCCTGTTCCCAGGGGTGTTTTAAATCAATAATTTGAATACACCTTTGTACACTAGTGTAATGAAGAGCAAAGGAGGAGTGCAACTCTTGCTGTCCTTGCTGAAATATTGCAGAATTAGGTCACTTTATATTAGCACAAGCACAAAGATAGTTCTCCCAAAGTAATTAATATGGGAGAGATTTTTATTATGGAGCGAGCATGGCTTTGAGTAATACAAATTACTATCATTTATTTGTGATTGGAATGAGAACTGTGTTCTATAGTTGTATAAGAATTTTAAGGTGAATACTATGTTTCTTGGATTAGCTGATTTAAAACTGAAAAGACATGAACTCATATGATAATTCTACTTAGTATCGAAATCTTGAGGTCTGAAGTGCTAAATTATAAAGATGCTTTCATCTTCAAAGCTGGTTCTAGACATAAGAGCAGCAGAAAAGCCCTGCAGACAGATGAGATTTAGCATCCTCATTTTCAGATGGTAAACTGAGGCAAGGAGAGACTTGATGAGGTCTTGCCTAGGCCACAGAGTGAGTGCAAGCGTGAAGTTAAACTAAAACCCAGGTAGCTCTGACTTCTGTGCTCAACCCATTGGCTTTGTCTGAATACGCCACAGTACTCAGGCACCTGCCTGAGCTGAAGTGCAGGACATGCCCCAGCCCGGGCTGAGAACTTAAGTGAGACACTGCAACTACTGCAGCTACTGTGACACACTGCAGGCAAGTAGTAAAACAGTAGTAGGGTGCCTTGGAAGAATGTAGGAGATATTACGGGCCTGGAAATTTGAGGTGTAGACTTAAAGTCCAGATCTCCAATCCAGTGTGACAGGTTTGAGAATGCTACAGAAAATGTGCACAGGCATCATCATTAGGAATCAGCTGACATGCTTTTCTTGTGAGATCGGATAAATGATACACTAGGGTCTTCTGGAGATTCTAGCAATGTCTGTGTAATAATCTTAGGCAACTTCAAGGACAGCCCACCTCTACAGGCAACTATCCTTGCCTGATATTAAGCTCTAGGTTAGCAGCTTTAATTTGTGCTTGGGCTAACAAGTTACTAGCATATTGCAGTTACCAAGTCACAATGTTTGGAACCAATCCAGAATCCAAATTCTCTTCAACTATGCAAAGAATGTTGTATATTTTTTCAGTGTATCAAGATTTATGGCCTTCAATAGGAAAAAAAATGCACAAACGAATATTAAACGTTGCTTAAAGTGCATTTTTTTTCCAAACTGAAAGCACTTTTTTTTCCTTGGTATTTCCAACAATATATTGGCCAAAGCTTTTGTTTGTTGTCTTCTGCTTTCAAGGGCAAGCTCTACTGTGATAGAGCAAACTTAGATGATTGGGTGGGATTTGCTGCACTAACCAACACGGATTTCATGGGAGAGAAGTACGTTTCAAAAGCCAGGGCTGAGGAAATTCCATTAAACTTTCTATGGTGGGCTTGGGGGAAGGGAAAAATCAGTGCACTGTCATGTGAAGAGGCAGCAGTGATGTTCCACAGGCAGCAAAACCTCAAGATTCCAGCTGCTCATAATTGCTAAACACACAATGAAATACAAGTCAGGCACAAATGTTTCTGTGTATAAATGTAATGCATTTCCTGTGCCACTATTTGTGGGATGTGCTTCTTAAGCATGCAGGGGGCTGCTAATTTGTTGGTGCAAATGAATGCAGTTCAGACCTTTAGCATGGCTACTACTAATTGGAAAAAAGTCTGTTTCCTCTGAGTGGTAGATTTCTTACTCAGAGTGTGCAGTTCATTTCAGATTGGTTTCTTTTTGAGACAGGACTGTGTTTTGACTGATGCACTTCAGAAGTACAATAATAGTAATGTTAAAATTATTCCTGCTGTAAACATTTCAGTCAAAAAAAAAAAAAGGAGTGACTTAAAGGACCAATTAGGGATTACAGTTAATCACTGGTCAATAGTTTGTGTGTGGAGGATTTGCACTTTGCTGAAGAGGCTTCAGTTTGTTCGGCCCCTCTAGTGAATACTAATAAACAATTACGTTACATTAAAACAGAATCAACTTTAAATCCCTCTTTTCAGGGCTAACATACTATTGCTGGGTTTTGGCATTTTCTTTCTAACAGATAACCTTGAACTGCTAGAAAAAAAGTGGAATAAGCATTCTATTCAATGTTTTCCACTATCTTATCCTGATGAAGAAGAAAATTAAAAATACCTGAACAATGACCGTTCCCTAAATTTGTACAAAACTGATCTCTGAGTGCTTTGCAAATCACAGAAGGAAAAAAAAGCACAAGTGTAGCACCTTTTAACTGCTTCCCTTTATCCAATGGTTCCGCAGGAGGGTAATCATATTACCATGACACTCCTGTCTCTGGCACTGGATGCAAAGAGGAACAATTCTGAGGTCCCATGGTGCTTTAAATATTACTTCTGGCCATTGAGACAAACACGGATTGGTCTCCTGGGAGACAAGGCAATAGCAAGACAGTGAAGTTTGTGTGAACCACAGGGAAAATTTTCCCATGTAATGGACCTCTGGATCTTTTCCAGCAATTCCGCTTTTGTAGTTTCTGACCCAAGCTTTTATCCTGCTCCTGCATTCTGGTGGTGCTCATAGGGAGAAAAAGATGGGCCTGGAGTCACTGGCAGGAAACAAGGATCTCAAAACAAAGAGTACACGCAACCCAGCTACCAAGTCCAAAGCAGCATTAGAACAATCCCAGTGCAGGAAGGACTGTGGTGGCATTTGGTGAGGTGGAAATCTGGAGATAACAGTAGTGTTGCAAAAACATGAACAGATTTTTTTTTTTAAACTGGTTTCTGTAAACAAAATAAGGCTGCTACTTGATCCAGTAATGCAGGGCATATTCGCATCACTCAGTGTCATCTTGAAATCTCTGCATTTTGATCAGTCACTTCACTCTCATCTGAATCTACCATCTATATAAGGGTATTTAAACTGTGTTTGACCTTGATGGCAGACATCTCCCAAGACTGTAGTGCCCACTACTTCCTCCTCCACCACACCAACACCGTGGTACGCACTCAGCGAACTCAGAGACATTTGGTGCCTGTTAAGACAACATCCAGCTGCCAGCTCATTTCCAGACTGCCTCTCTCAAGGGCTTCATGGGAAAAGAAAGGGATTGGGCTGTGAACTGGATGAAATGGTCTTATCTCTGAGCCTTCTCTTTTCATAAGACCTGTCAGAAGTAGGCAGAAACGTACTTGCATTTGCACATGTGTTTGTAAGCTGTACACCATATCTTCCAGGGAGTGCGGTAGGCCTGGTCACATGCGTGAGAAGGGGGCCTGCACCTTACACATGTCCCTTGCTTCTAAAATAAGCTGTGTAGTCTGCCAAGCTAGAAAAGTTGGAGCTGCAAAAACTGGGGCTCTACAGCATAATAGCTCAAGAAATAGTATTTTTGCAGTGAAGACAAGTCTAGCTACACCTGTAATTCTAATTTTTATTTTACTCTATCATCATTTTCCTTCACATTCTCTAGCCTGAAACAATACCAGTTTCATAGAAAGGTAAAGGTTTGCATTTACACATTTCTTACCAGAAGACGCTTTCCCATGATGTTTTCCACAAGCTTGAAGTCATTACGTAACTGTTTGCTCTTGGAACTGGTGCCTTCCATCTCTTCATCAGCATAAAAGCGGAAATACAGGGATTCATCCTTAAATTCACTTTTCTCCAGGACTGGAAACAACACGCATGAAACACAAACATGCATTTGCACAGAGAAAGAAAGAGAAAAACAAAAAATAAAGTTAAAGGAAATCTTAAGTATTTCACTTGTCTTTACAGAGCAAAGAGCAGATGCATCCCCGTCGGTCAGCTATTTAGCTCTGTATTTTTTAAGCTACTACTGTATTTTAGGGCCATGCTTTTCTTTATAGTACATAGTAGATCATGATACGATGTTTGACCTCCTTGTCAAGTACATTGCGTATAAAACGCACAAGATCCCCTTGGAAGAAAGATGCTACACAATATCTTGTGCTCCTCTCCCACATCAAAAAGAATAAAGTAAAACTACAAAAGGAAGAAAGAGAGGTAAAATGGCGGTTTAAAGGTAAGGGATATGGCTGAACAGGCTAAGACTTTTCAACCTAAAAAGGACTGGAGAGGGAAATAAGATCTACAAAATTCTGGAAGGTGTGATAAAGTTCTTTAATGCATTTTCAAATACCAGACCTGGGGCTGCAAAATAAAAGCAGCAAGTGACCATTTTGAAACTTGAAGAACTGCTTCTTCGTTTACCATGTACTTAGGCTGAGGAACTCCTTGCCAAAGGGTGCCGTGAATACCAATGTTTACATGGGCTCAGAAGAGATTAAATTCTTTAAAGCAAATCAATTTTTTTTACATTCTTATCAAACACTAAGCAAATTTTCTACTAGTTACTTAAAATAATCTGCTCTCCAAAACACTGTTTTTGCAAGTGTTATTTACGATGTGAGCTGGATGATTCTTTGCACAAATGCAGTTACACTGTGGGTACTTTGTATGTGCTGCTTGCCACTGATACAGATGTAGTTTGTTTACTTCCCCAGTTCAGAAGCAGCGTCACTGAGGATGGATGACGTCTCACTTGGCAATTTGGCACTTCAGATTTAGAAGCTTCAGAGGTTCAGCTTCAAGGATTGTACTTGCTGTCCAAGCAGCAGGAACTAGGCAATTTTACTTTGCACCTGACATTTCATGGGTGACATTTCAGTACAGTACTTTGTGCATTGGTCTGATGGCTCTGAAAGAGATGCAGTGAAAAATATTCCCCTGCTAGCTTGTCTCATCACTGCAGGGCCCATCATAACCACTAGCAAGGGGATTCACTTAGCAAGGTACTGGGTTCAGACATTTTGTGTAAGCTCAAAGGCTGCTTTTTGGATGGACCTGCTGGGATGCCTGCAGTTGTTTGCACGTCAGCATATACGGCACAGTATATAGAAAAGGGATTTTCAGACTCTGTCAGCTAATATGACTGCAGAGCTGCTTTAATTGGCTGTGGGAAGGGGTACTGATGCATTACCATGATGCATGAAGCCGTTATTGCAGAGTCCAACACCCAGCGCGACAGCTTCCTCGCGGGTCTGACAGTCTCCCTAGAAACAGGAGAATAA
Source organism: Nettapus auritus (assembly GCA_011076525.1). Taxonomy (NCBI): domain Eukaryota; kingdom Metazoa; phylum Chordata; class Aves; order Anseriformes; family Anatidae; genus Nettapus; species Nettapus auritus. The sequence continues at coordinate 6,904,544 of CM021784.1, forward strand.
ATGTTACACCTCAGACAACTTCCTAAACTAAATTAATTCCCCTCCCCACCACATGGCTCGTGGCTTCGCAATTAGCAGGATGCTCTTTGTAGGGAGGGAACAATAGAAAGCAATTAATATAGCTACCCCCACCTTGCCCAGATCCCATTCATTCCTATATATAGCATCTTTTCCCTCTGACAGGAACTAGGAGGACAAAGACCAGAACTATGGAAAGCAGTTGTTTAACCTACCAAGGAGTATAATATTATCTCAATGTAAAGACTTTTTACTTGCAATCACAGTGTCAGACTTCGGGGCCCATTAGCCACAGACGACAAAACTCAGAGAGGTTGAGATCTTATCTATACTTCAAAACCCAAGGAAAACAAACAAACAAAACAAAACAAAACAACAAAACTGTGTAAACCCAGTGCACTGTATGTGAACTCCAAAGGTCGTACTGGTTAAACCTGCAGTAGCACTCTCCTTCCTCACCCAGCAGACTGACAAAGGATTCAGTTGCTCACTGAGTGGCAGCCTTCAGTGTAGTGTTTCAAAACAGGTACCAAAGGTGACTTACGAATTTACAAGTATATCTGAAAAAACAGCATTAAATTTTGCATCTACAGTTCAGCTAAATAGCTTTCGCTATAAACTAATTTCAATCTCTGTAGGTCTTTTCTCATTTTCAACATCCTGCTATGCAACAATCCTCAGTACTCATTTTGTGTTAATTTATGGGATAAATGGGCAGTTTATTTTAAAGAGGCTGGGACTTAAGAGATGTATAAGCTCAGCAATGAATATAGTCTGTGTCCCAAATTGTTTACAGCTACGTGTAGGAGAAAGGAAAGCAGATAAACACAGATGAAAAAGAAGAAAAAACCAAACCACTTTTAAATATTTTGTTAATATCATGGAAAAGGAGAGTTTTATGATTATGAGTTTATCAGGTTTGCAGACAGTTATCAGGTGTTCCTTCCCAATCAGAAGAGGCGCTCGCTTCTTTCAAGTGGCAACGTGCAGAGGTGCAGTATGTGCTGCAATGGAAAGGAGTGGATGGATGGGAAGAGAATGACAGGAGCAAGAGGCCTAAAGGATCTATCTTACCAGTAGGTTTCCACTTTCTCCTTACATTCATTCTATCTTTCATAGATTGCCATTTCTTAGACTCAGGACTGGGGATCAACTAGCAATGCTTTATCACAGACAATTTCTGGAGGTCTGGATGTAAATCTTTGGGCAGATGAGAAAAGCACTGTTTTTGTGATAGTGCCCTTTAGTGAACCCTCAGTAACACCCGAGATTCTGTCATCTACAAGTGCTCTCATGTTTATGTGAGGTCTGTGTTCATCTCAGTCTGCTGGCAGTGGGAGAAAGATTAGGTTGCAAAATAAAACCAAGAGGCTGCAGAATCAATGAAACAATGAGATCCTTCCTTTCAATAATTGCTTCTAAGCACCTGAAATACAGTTGACTCAATTTCTTTGATTAGAAAAAAAATTTACAGTGTTCAGTCTTATGAATATTTGTAAAGGTCAAGGAAATGAAAAACAGCTTTCTTATTAGGAAAGGCTCCTCCTGGCATTTACAGACTAAATTGCAAACAGAAACGAGAGGGGACTTTGAAGACAATCATCTCTTTCCCACCTAATCTAATAGAAGAACAGGCCACGCTGTTTTTTGTGCACCATTTCTAAACTTAAATCATGATGCAAATTGATTGTCAGAAGAAGAAATAAATATCCCAGCATTTTTGTGTAAAAGGTAGTTATCAAATCAGACAATATCAACATTTTCAAGATTCCTAATGTTAAACTGACAAGCAGATATTTGAGCAGTGAAGTTTTGCTTTGCAAAATGCTGAACATTCAATAGCTCCTACTAAAACCTATTGTTAGCTGGTATGGCCAAAGTATGAATGGTTGCTAGAAAATGATTCAATGTGGTAGGAAAACTTCAAGCAAATTGCCTTGAAAATTACTGTTTTTAAGGATCTACAAGCAAAGATTGATTTAGCTACAAAGACTGAAATTCATCTATGTTGCCGGCAGTGATTTAAATATTTAACAGTGTTCCCCTTTAACACAGCACAGAAGAATTTTCCTTCATCGATGCATCTGTGTGCATGTATGCATGCACACGTACACTATATAAATTACATCATCTTCTGTATCTCCGTTTCTGGTTTTAGTACAATCTGGTTCGATCTTAATGTAAAGTTCAGCAAGCAGGAGAACAGCCAGATTAACCTACCAGAAGGAAGAATAATGGGGAAGGTAATGAGCTACATTTTTCCAGACCAAGAGCTGATCTTATACAAGAGCTGATCTTATACATCGCTCTTTGTGTCTTTCTACTGCCTATGGCACTACGATTAGCTATTATAATGGTGAGATTAGCCTGATTACATCTCTCTTCTTTGGCCAAAGCAGACTTTTTTCCTCAGCTTTCCATGAAAAGACCCTGTTAAATTACAAGTAACTGATACAACAATTTCAGTACTAATATGCTTGCTCTCTTCCAGGCTCTTAATAGGAAAGCAATCAACTACTCCTTTCTCGCTCAGTTATTTGGCACAGAATAACCTTAAATCATAGCAATCTTATTAATGTAGAAGGATGTCAAGTGCAATTGCAGGAAACATCTCTGAAGGACAACATACCTGATAGTTAAGAGGTCTGATTCTAACTCAAACTAGCCTTCTTTTATGTCATTTTGTCAGTACCGGACTTGATGTGATTGTGAATCTGACCGTCATTTAAGACAAAGCCAGAATGTGCAGTAGACTCTATTGTGGTGAGCAACAGGGCACCCTCTCCTTTTAGACTGCTTTAGGCTAACAAAGCTAAATTTTTAATTCCCCAATCTACAGGCTCTTCTCTGTAATTACAAGGTAAATATTGGGCAATTCCAACTTCTAAAGACAGTGATTCAGATTTTATTCATTCTTCAGTTGTATCACACCAACACTAGATTGTACCAGATGAACATTGCTTTGAGCATCTTCAGAAATAATTGCAAGAAATAGAAAAGATCTCCAAGAACATCTAGTTCACCACTCCTTGGGCTAACATAAGGCCTCTCTTTATTCTCTTTATGCTGCCAAATAACAAGTTTCTCCAAATAAAAAATAACAGAAAGCAAATGACTGAAAGTTCAAAGACACTGAACATGCTAAATTATGTTCTAATGTTCTTTAGATAAATGCATTTTTTTTTTTTTAATTTTAAATGAAACTGAAAAAATAAGCTACTTGACAAAGATAGCAATATCTTAAAAATTTCTTACCTGTGCAATAAGCCAATCTACTAGTTTACTTGCAGGGATTACTGATTTGTAGGTCTTCAGATGATAGTCACGATCTCTAATTAAGAAAGAGAATTTGGGGAAAATCAGGACAAAAGGTGAGTATCTCTTTACACTCTAAACCTAAATATACTATTACAATGCACCGTTGAGAAATTGAAGAAAGAATTATAGATGGAAAAAACTATGAGACTCCCAGGCACAAATAAGACATGCAACAGGAAGCAGATACCTTCCTTTCTTTAGAAGCATGGAGTTTTTAAACTTTTCTAAAAACTTCAATTAAGAAGATATTTAAAATCAATACAGAGTAGTAATATTTTCTATTTCTCTAGATGTTTTTTCAAGCCATCTTCAATGAGCTCATATTCCTGCCAGGACATTCTTTCCACAAATGCACTGAGCTTCTTCTTTAACTCAGGTTAGTGTATTGTTTCCATCCTAACTGCATTCGTACCCAGTTTACATTCACTGGATCTGTGCCAGGCCCATCTGTTAGGTTAAACAGTTCTGCTTTTTTCAGTGTTTACCCACCGACATACTCATAGGCAGTCACCCTGCGTATTCCCTCTGTGACCGCTTTTGCTAGGCTCCCTGAATTAAGGACCTCTTAGCCGACTCTGTCAAGAGAGATTCTCCTGATTGTCTGCACCCGTTTGGATTTTACTTCTTTGAGCAAAAATTCCAGACAAATAGAGTAGAGTGTTCCTTTGTGGCATTACCTAATTTCAACCACTGCAAATAAAACAGAAGTGTTGCGTTTAGATCTTATAACACAAGTTTTACCATCTCACACTCAGCCCTTGTAAAGAGCAGCACTGGTCCCGAAATCAAGCAATGAAACCCCATTGTAAGTTGCTGCATTTTGCAGTTTCCTTCCATTCATCTCCTCAGAGCCATGGAGATAGCTGATGTTTTTAGTCTTTTCTAAAATACTTCTGAAGAATTTTGATACAAATATAAGGGCAGTGTGTGGCTCAGAACATTGGGCTCTAACACCTTTCTCCTCCAGGTCACTGAATTGAATCCAGCTCGTGAGGGAGTGAAAAGATCTTTCCATTTCAAGGCTGTTTATTGGCTGATGTGAAAGAAGTTTGGTGGTCTTGATCCAGTTCCTAGTTCCACATCACAAAAGCTGCTACCACAATTAATTTGCATTAATTGGCTCTCTCTTTTTAAGAGCCTCAGTAGAGAGGCCAAATCCTGAATGGGCCATGGAGAATTAATTCCTCTCTCACCCTCGGAGGTGGTCCTTCTGTTTCAAGTCTGAGGTCCACTGGCATGACTGTGGAAGGAAACTTTCACAGCCACTGTGACCGTTCTACAGTCCGGATATATCTGTAATGGCATCTTGAGAGAAGCCCTTCGTCTTTTGTTCTGTCAGATCGACCTCCTTCATCAGCACCACACCATCTGATACTTCCTTCTTTTCTAAAAATCTAAAATCAAAGCACCATCTAAACTTCATACTACCTCTGTTTCCCTTTCACTAATCATCTACAGATAAAAATATGCTGTAACTTTCTTTTGTAATTAAATGCAGCAGAAAAGCAGAATGCAGGGTGTGAGAAATTAGAAAGGGAAACAGAACTTTCAAAACTTGGGAAAAAAAAAATGACAGCATTTCCAGAAATATATCCTCAGAACAAAAGCTTTCCTCATAGTGCTTAGACATTTTTCACCTTGTCTTCCAGTAATGTGCTAAGCCCAGCACAAAACTGTGGGAGTTTTCTGGGCAGTTTTCCCCTCTTACACTCTTATCTTGAGAAAATGTGCTTTTGAAATGTCAGAACAATAAAGGAAAGCATTAAAATATTGAGCACTAATGAGTAGGGGTTTCCAGATTGTGAGAAGCAACTCCCTACATTTTAGTAGAGATGCTGGCATAGAGCTTTGAATAAACTGGCATTAGGATCTTGGTCTGAGGCCAGTTTTTCACTGCTTGTTCTTAACTGCTTATCCAGGATGAATATTTCAACATGGGTTCACTGACTTTTCCCCCATTTCAATTTAGCCTGAACAAGAGAGGAGCACACATCACAGAATGTTAGCCACAACCACAACCTGCAGGTGAACAGTCAAATATAGAAGTGGGAACCATTGACATTTTGGCAGAACCTTGCTGCCTTACAGAAACTAGAGAAATATAATGTTCCCCATAGGATGTAATTCGTCTATACACTGAAGTATTGTCCATCAAACATGTAAACAGGGAGCAAGTTTCCTGCCCTCACAAATTGCCCTGAAGTAGATCAGAGACATATTCAGAACCTCTTCTATATCAAACATTCTTCTGAAACCTTTCATATATCATCCCTCAAAGTAGCATGCTTTTTTGCAAGTGGGGTACAATACTTGTCCTCAAAGTACATTAATGTCAGACTTAAAGAAAATTGTAAAGGCAAAGATTACGTAGAATCTCCCAAGCCACCAGGGAAGACAACTAAGCAAAATCATATTCCAAGGCTGTCCACAAAATACTTGAATGGTGAACTTTGATTCCGCCAGATCCTCTCAGCGCTTGCACCAGTACTACAAGCAGTTTTCCTGATTTTCTACAAGGAACGTTGCACTGCAAAAAGATCTTTCCCACCCTGCTAGCGTGATTGCAGGCATCAGCAGTCTGAAGATTCCAAACATAGCAGTGGTCCAAAGGCAGAGCAGAAAGTCAAAGGGTTTGCACAACTATCTTTTAGCTAAAAGCTACCTCCCGAAACGTTAGGCTTGTCAGAAGCAAAAAGATATGAACACAAGACATGAAAAGATGCCTAACAGGGAAATGAAGGAAGGGTGAGTAGGAAATCAAATGGCTGGAAGAAGAGCCCAAGCATACTGAAAACGTTCAGTCTATCCAGAAGGATCCTAAAAATTCTGAGAGCCTGCAGTTTTTCACTGGTCACACACAGTTTAGTTACATGCTGCTACATGTACAGATTACTCCTGATATAAGAAGATTCTCCAGCTGAGATTTATTACAAAAGCAGCACGTTGCTAAAACACCACAAGACAGGCCTGTGGCAGTAATTTTCTCTTTGCTGATTCCCTAAAGCTTAAGACTACATACATCCCCCTCGCTTTGCGGGTAACCTGAGGCCAGAGACATTTCTTCAGGTTCGCTTACCATTATTCCTAATTTGCATGTGAATTACCACCTTAAGGAGTGAAATGTGTGTGTGTGCAAATACACACACATCCACATCCGTCACTACTTTGCCTACCAGGGCTGCATCACACTTTCCTGCTCTCATTACCCTTCAGGCTGACTGAAATCTGTATTATTGTAGAATGGCTATTCTGGCAAAAATAAAAACAAACAAACAAAAAACAATTTACAATTGATATGGCTTATGAACCGTAACTATCTTTGCAGCTGCTCAACTCAGGGCCAAGAGGGAAGCTGTGCTGGATTTGGGGCTTCTTCCTCATCCATTTTTTTTTATGTAAAAATGAAATTCTCTTCAGTAAAAATGCCCAACTCTCAATCATAGACACCTAAACAGAACACCTGCGTGGTTCAGGGTGGGTTCCATTACAGGCCAGAAATGTTCATCTGATGTCACAGCAAGGCAACGATGATTGCAAATCATCTCCTGTGGGCTGGGAGGGCTAACTACCTGCAAGTAACTGTAATAAATAATAAAATAAAATAATGTAATAAAAGAATAGAGGTAAGTTCCCGCTATTCTTTAGAATTAATTTATGTAAAGCCAAGTTCTGAAGATGCCATTCAAGATATTTTTTTCATATTACAATTTCATGTTTTATTTCACTTTTGATTGGTTGTTGTTTGTTTAGGGCTCTTTGAATGAAAGCATCCTAGCATCACGTTGGCATCTGCTCACATCACTTCAGCATCTGTTTACATTCTCTATAACCAAATAGTACATCATCTACACTACACAATCTGCCCTGAATCAGTAGTCATTCATTAATCACACCTACTTTATCTCACAGAAAATGCCAGAGTAAACAAATAAACTTGTGGCATGCTAATAGCTCTCGTGAACTGAAAGAGGAAGCACATGCCAGGAAGAATGCAACGCCAGCCTTTCACTCTCCCAAAATCCAGTTCAAACATTCTCCACCGGGAGTCCCACTACAGAGCTGAATTGTGGAGATAGGAGGAAAATAAAAGAGCCACAGAAATGTTTATTACAGTTTATAATGAGAAAGAAGCAGCATGTTGTCCCTTTAACAAAGCCATATCCTGTGTGTGAGGGGATCACAAAGGTGAACTTACTTTACCACTGGAGTATACAGGCAGTGTAGTCTGCAGTAGAGCCTCACGCCCTGAAGAAGGAAAAACAGATATTATCAGTCTTTTCTTTGTCCAAAAAATGCTGATTAGCTACAGCTAGCAAAACCTGGACACTGATGTCTCTACTCAGCCAGAATTATCTATTGATTAACTGTTTTTCAAAATAAATCCTTTATCCTCTGTCAAACAATTCTTTCTTATTTCCCTGCCTCGAGAAACTGAAAAATACACTTTTATCTCTGATCAAATCCATTCCAACATTTTCTCCATTCATCCTTCCTAGCAATTAACCCATGAACTGACGTCCATAAGAAGAAATCCAATTTATTAAATAATATATGGGTATATATGGGTCAGCAGAACTCATTTGACATACACTTATCAGGAGTGGCAGTTAAATATCGATGTCTTCTATCTCCCTGAACCATAATGCCTACATTTTCAACAGACATTCTGCATAATGGCCTACCATTTTTTTCAGACCTTTTTTTTTTACTATATCAGGATTTTAAAAAGCAGTCTTGGGTGCAGTCACAACTGTATTGTTATTTATGGCTAAGCTCTGCTTCTTCCTCTCCCTACACTGAATGTCTCTTATGGCATTAGTATGAAGAGCTGAATACAACAATGGTAAACAGCATTAGGGATCTCCTATCCAACGGTTCACCAGCATTTAGAGGCAGAGGAAACTTTTGAGGGTTCTTACACGAATCACAAGAATGGTAACAAACCTTGGACATGATGTCTTCCAATTCACTTCTTGGCTTATATGTTCCATCATCATAGCGAAATCTGTACATCACCTGCTCATTCTTAAACTGGTGCTTATCTGAAACTAAAACATCAGCATGATAATTAAAATCAGTCTTTTCTCCCCTGCTATGTTGTTCATAGGCCAGCTGGTACTTTTGTACCTAGAGATTAACTGGTATCAGTCGCTTTCTGAAGACTCAACTTTTCACATCTCTCCTTGTGGATTTATATGCTTCCGTGCACTTCTGAATAGTTTCACTAACAAAAGCAGTTTCCTAAAATACCATGGCTCCAGTAAAATTGAAATTTCTTCCCTTTGCATCAGATTCAATTTATGTAAAGCTTTGGAAATGACCCTAGTGAAGGCAATTGAGGTTGTCTGATTTTTTTTGTTGAGTTTTGAATAAAGTGCCTGCAAATTCCCACAACAGTTATCACAGCAGTAAAACCATTTCTGCAGCTGCCTGAAGTTCTGCAGTTCCAAAAGCACAGAGTATTCTGGTGGGAGGAACTACAGCTGGTAGAAGTATTCTTCTACCAAGGTTCTTGTGTTTAGTAGCAAGTTCCTTCTAAAAATTAAATAGCACTTTTGAAAGACTGCTTTTTCAACCAGAATAGCTATTCTACAGTAGAATAGCTTACATTTCATTGGGTCGTGCTATATACTAACCGGCTATAAAGACAAGCACACAAAAGATGTTGCAGTGTGATAAGCAACCATTTCAAAAGGAGCATTGGCTGAAATCAGAAGTGTTAAAAAAACATCCAGTTTCAAACAGTTTTATCCAATGGACCAAATCAAAAGAGGGTTGAAGTCCATATCCAATTAGACATAGGTTTATCCTGGCTCCATTCTAAGGTAAACTATTACAAAAGTGAAAACCTCATTGTGAAGAGTAATTTGTGGTAGAAACTATTTGTTTCACTGATTAATAAATAGGTGAAAACGATAAAATTCCAAAGAATATTCCAATTCAAAATAAGCAATAAAGTATCTTCCCGATTTTACAATACCCTGTGTAGAAATGCCGTTGTTCACAACTTAACTTAATGGAGACCAGTTACAACTGCATAAAAAAGGGGGAGATCTAGACAACAGTAACCCAAGCAGAAAGCAGATGAAGGTAGAGTAGCTTAGTCACAGTTATTTTTTCTACTTTTGCCAATGGAACAAAACCGTGGCTACACCTTTGTGCTGGAGCACCCATTTTGGATGCAGTATTTCACAGCACAGGCATAGTGTTTGATGAACTCGGAGACAATATGGATTTGTACTACTTAAGGTGCACCTTAGCCTGAGTCCGATTAACCTGAGGCAAGGGATTGCACTGGGTTAGACCAACTCAGAAGTACCAGGATTCACTTTGAGACTTAGCCTGCCCCTTGCAGAGTGGGCAGAACGATTGCTTAGAAGGCAAAAACTGGAAATTCGGAAGGCTTTTCCTCATTACGTACAACACACCAGTCTGTGAATATGTCATGAAGATTCCTACTTGTGGTGATATTTTTCACAGAGGAAAACAAAATTTGCTGGATCAGGTGCATCTATTTTTTGATATGGTTGAATCTCTAGCCTGTGTTAGCTACTGACTTCTTAGAGAGTCTGTCCGCTCTGCATTTTGTGTTTTGAATCCCATTGAGAACCAAGTCTGCAGAGAGTGTCTTTTAGTCTTTTGTGGCCAGCACACAGTAGATGAGGTTCTGATCACTTGTACTGTCTGTGGCAGGTACCAGAACTTGCACATCAGCAGTCCCAGATAAAAAAGACAGAATAAAAGGAGACAGAAGAAATGGAGTGATAAAATGCACAGAGCTCGGCACTCTGCCACTCAGCAATCTTCTACGGCCCTGCTCCTCAGGCAGGCTGAAAGATCAGCAGTTTTTACCTGACAGTAATGTTATGCCAAGTGAAATCAAAAGATAAAAGATATTGCTTAATATAGAGGAGGGGTAAGGGCTTCATGATGTTGCTTAAGTTTAAAGTTTTTGATACATGAGGAGACGCAGAATGGGAAACTTTCTTTTATAATGATTTATCAAGATTTCAAGGGCTATTTCCCTAACTAAATGCAGCATTGCAAATACTTTCTAGTGTCTAGCAATATCTCATTACAGACATCAGGACCTCCAAGTAAAGGTAACATTAAAACCGAATCAGATGTGCCTTGCTCAGTGTGTTTGAATGAGGGAAGCAGTGGATATAACAGCACAACTTCCTCTGAGCTATAAATTTGTGTCTAGATAAAGAGGACACCGCTGAAAGGGTCAGAGTATGATGCTGCAGCAGGGTAAACACTCATGAAATAGCAAATCTCAGGACAGCTTTTTGCACTGACAGTGCAACTGTACACATTCAGAATTTAGGCAAGTAAGGGTGTGAGTGCAAAAGAGTAGCCTTCATTCAAAGGGGGATTCCTACACATTGAAGCCAGAGCGTTCCAGTTCTCCAGAGCCAGAGTTAGGGCCAAGTACTTAAAAGCATTCAATGCTTGTTATCTCCTGCATATAAAATCTCAGTTGAATGTGACACAATGGGCTTCTCCCTCCACATTTTTGCAAAAAAAAAATAATTTGTTACCTAAGTAAGCATCAAGTTCCTTCCAGTCTTTGGCCTTTCAAAGTCTGAATGTGCCAGAAAGTACTTCTAGGTAACTGGGGGTAGAAGTGTACGTGTATGAGGGATTACCATGCTGCTAATATTAGGTTTCTCTGTGTTAATTACTAGAAGATAATAGACATTATTTCTTAAGTGTTGTTGTCACTTGAAAGACGAGTTTATGGAAACATGATACCAAGAGATTAAAGCAATACTAGCCTAATTAAACGGTTCCCCTATTTAAATTGGTTTCCAAGAGATTATATGGGAATACAGACCATTGGTGATTTGAGACCTATATGCCTTATCCCTTTGAAGTACATTTTGCAGCTAAATTCACCTGAAAATTGAAATTGGGACATTTGCTGCTTAAATAAAATATGAATGTGTTGCTCTGTCTGCATACCGAAACGTGAAAATAGCAGGAAAGAGCAGGAGATACCTGAAGTTAAAGGACATAATCTGGAGAAGGTCCTTGTTTAGTAGAAAGGCAGATAGCACAGAAAAGTTTCAAACAAGCGTCCTGTGCTACCCACCACTACATGACTTCAAGGTCGTCTGCTCGGTACGATGAAGAAATATAATGTGTTGCTATGTTAAAGAGAGAGGCTTTTGCAAAATGAGCTGAAAATAACAAATCCCACAGAAACCGTCCATCATCTCTTCTCTCTCAGACAAGCAGTCTCACGAGAAAGAAAGACCCAGCATCTGGAGCCCCTCACTCTTGTTTACCTGTGCCCCATTCTAAAAGAGTACTGCTGAACTCTTATTTGTATTGTTGATGTCCCACATGGAAAGCTGTATTAATGATCACTGAAGATTTTCAACCACACAAAACATAAATGAATGTATACCGGATATAGTCTGTGTACACGACAACAAAGATACTGCAGAGAAATCAAGCAACTGCAGGCATAAATGCTTTTAGGATACCCAGTGAATCTTGTTTTCATGACATACATTTGCCCACTGCCATAAATCCCAAAAGTCACTGACAACTGAGCATGTGATGGGTATAGCACAGAAAAGCGTTCAAACATCATATGAACAGCTGCAGTTTTCTACCCTCATTTCCAAGGCGTTATTGAAATCTGGCATCTCTTCATGGCATGGAGCACTCACCATGATGAATAATTCCATTTTCCAACAGTGCCTGTCCCAGGTTGACCCCTTCCTCAGGTTTGCTTATCTCCCCAATCTCTGTGAGCCATGATACAAACTCACTGCAAAGGAAAGCAGAACAGAAACAATTGTCTTTTTCTCTCTGAATATAAGCAGACATATCTGCAAGCCCCCAGCCAACCACAGGTGACACTGTCCTTGAAGCATGTGTGAAAACTGTTGTGAGGGGTGATTCCTCTTCTGTACAGCTCAATTTCGTACATTTCTGGCAGAAATGTTCTGCAGAATATCCAGATCTCCTGTTCATGATATTTCCCACCACTCCCCTTAGGTCATCATAATTAACAGACACACAAAAGGAGAGAAGACCTTGCTGAATCTATAAAGCTGCTGCAGATCCTTACTTTAAGCAGACATCTGAAGGGAAGCAGGAAAGCAAGATTAACTAATGACCTTAAAAACCTTATGCACAGAAGAGAAAACAGCTACTTGAATCCAGGCTAGCCATCCAAGCAGAGTTCATGGTCTGACTTCATTACATACACTCACCTTTCTTCACTGGCTCTGATTCTTTTCCCCCCAGTGTTTTAAGTGTGTTGGCTTTAAATGGAATCACAGTAAGCCTTAGGACAGAAGATTCAAACTCAATTGAAGCACAGAACAGGACGAGTCACCCTAACAGGTTAATTTAAGGTCATTTACTGGAGCTGCTGCTGGTGAGATACATAAACGATGCTTCCAATTTACAGACAAAAGGTGCTAGGTCTGTCTGCATAAGCAGCGTGAAATAAAACCTCTCTGGTGAGGGGCAGAGCTGCACATATGGGCAGAAATGGATAGATACGTAGGATGTTACTCAATTAGAAACAGTAAGTACAGAAAAATGGACATTGCAAATACTGCCAAAGCCCTAGGGGGATCTGAGTTGTTTGCCAGGTTAATTATTAATTACACTAGAAATGTGTTAAATTCATTTAAAAAAGAACAAAAGGAATATATAAAGTAGCACAACATATGAGAAATCTGAGTTCAATAAACCACTTGGGTGCTTGCCAATGTGCAGAGGATTGGTGCTTATCAAAACCAGCATCCATGCCTCCAACTGTGGGCTCTAAATGAAGTATTTTTAGTCTCTTCGTGTTTATCAGAACTGACTCATCTAAGCTGTAGGTAGTATTTACATCTTGCCTTTAGAATAACAACAACAACGACTTCAGTAACCAAAACTTCAGTTTGCTGAGGGGCTACTCTGTAACTGTCATAATGTAGAAAAAGCAGCCGAATCTATTCAGCTGTGCCAGGGGAATCCCATGGAAACCAGCAGATTTTAGTAAAACTCCTAAAGCCAGACTACTGTTGTGATGAGTCAGGCTCTGTATCTCAGAAGGAAAGCTCATTCGTGATTTCCCAGTGATTCTGAGCTGTTTCTGAAAGCTTTTAGAAGCTGAAACACAGAATATAAACTGCAGAAGGAGAAGTAAGAATAGTCCTCCACATCAATTACTGGGAATACCAGGCATATACCCTGTGCAGTGCCCTGTCCCAGACCTGCTGGCCACTGACCGTAATCACGTTAGGTGCCCAGGCTGATGCCCAGTCACTGTACATTTTCCATTAAGTGCAATAGGTCTATGACAGTTTATAGCACTTAAACAACTGCCCTAAACCGCAGCAGAACATTGCTGACCTCATAGCTTTCCTACGTCTTTCATTTGGACCTGTGTCCCTGGAGCTTATTGGGATTCTAAATGTCAGGCAGTCATCTGAAAGTTTGAAATTGAGCGCTGGAAAAACAAAAGAACCGAATGTACTCTCACAGCTCTGAAGCTTCAGCACTATGGGATGGTTTTCTTAAAAGCTACTTGAAGACTTCCGTGGTATTTGATTCATAAGCAAAATCAATCATCATTTGCTCCAAAAGTTTTATAAACACTGTAAAGTGTGTGATCCAGAAACATTCAGAGATGTTTGGTTTTTTTTTGGCATATGCTAGACTTGCTAAAAAAGCATCAACTCACAAAGTGAATGGAAAACTTGATTTGTTTCTTCATCTTGTTCTAAGCAGTTCTCAGTATAACTGAGAGCATCCCCACTTCTCGTGCTGCCATGCTGAGTTCTCAGCTAGCGTGCCACCAGGACACTATTCCCAGCTCTTCCCCTGAAAGTAAAGGACTGAGAACAGCTAGGTTCCTACTCAGGAAATACAAAGGAAAATCCAGCCGATCCACGGTTGTGCAATATGCCTGGAATCTCCTGAGGTTAACAGATCCTCTCTATCACAAGCTCAGTACAGGTCAAGGCTTTGCAATCAATTTGGTGCAGTGCTGAAAAGAAGCATGGCAAGCAGATCATTTACATATATTGGCTTCAACACCCAGACTGCAGATCGTATCACCGCTCACATGCCTCAACGCCAGCACACCCAAAGAGTGGTTAGGAAAAAGGATTTGCAGACCTGTGCCATAAACAGCCTTAGAAATAAACACGATATTTCTAAGGTTGTTAGAAGTAGTTCATGCTTTTTTTTTTTTTTCCCACTACAACCACATTTTATTTCTTGAATTATTAGATGCTATCTAATATCCAAAGGCCAAGAGAAAAATTACTTTTGCGGCCTTAGTGTTACTCTCAGCTGCATTTACCAGAAAACCACTAAGTACATCCCAGCACACTCCTTCGTTTCTCCCTTAGGCAGGAATATCTGAAAAAAATGAGTAGGTCACAGCCAAAAAGCATCGTTCAGGGGAAGCCCCGGGAATGATATGAAAAGTCTGTGAGTCATGACTGCATTGCGCTCACTGAGTTGCTCTCAACTGAGTTGCCCAGGACTGCATTAACAAGAAACTTAAATGCCATCAGCAGAGGTGGTTTTTTTGTTTTGTTTTGTTTTTAATGGCGGAGGCTGGAAAATTAGCCAAAATAACGCTTTTGTCAGAGATCGGGATACCTGTAGGCACCTCAACCTGGCCAAATCTCCACAAGAGGTTTTGATGTAGCAATAATATTACCAACCTATGTTACTAGACTGTCTTCTGTCTGGCTGAAAGCCAACGCATCATTTGGCACCCTGTAAACAAGGAGTGCTGCCTGCAAAATGCCATTACAGAGACCACAGGGAAGGAAGGGAAATTAAGTGATAATCTTTCATTTTTGTCTGCTGCACTGGCAAACAGGATATTCAGTCCTGAGAGCGAGACAGTTCTGCTGGATTTAAACATTACTTGGTTAGCATCTACTCGCATACAAGAGAGGATACAGGTTAGGCCGCTAACAGCCCAGAGCTTGTGGGAGTTAAGGTATTTTTTCTTACTACTCCTTTGGCTGATTTGAAACAGCTGTTATGTGTTACTGTACAATAGAGGCTGTCACTGTACAGCATGAAATAGAAATTGGTGATTAATTTTAATAAAAATTGTGATGGGAGTTAGGCATTTTCAATTAAGCTCCATCAAAGCACATCTAATCTGACCTCACAATGCCATTCGCAGAAAATTCAGAGTCCGCTCTTTTAATTGCTATGAAAAGGGCTTTTCAATTCGAATGCCACTTACTTGCCAAGAAAGCACTTGGGAACAGTACTTAATTTTCTCCTCCTGTCTTTGATAAGGTTCACTTTCTTGCTCATCATCATTTGGTACAGCTTCTCTCCTTTCTCTGCAATCATGACGTATGCGTCCCTCTCCATTCCCAGTTTCAGACCTGGAATACAAAGCAGGAATCCCTTCAGACCCTTAGCATTAGAAAAAAGTGGTTCCTCAAAGTCAAAAGCTGAGGCCAAGCAGACAGTGATAGAAACACAAAAATGAAGAAGTTTATTTTCCAAATAAAAGGGAAATTGGATCACTTATTGATCTGAGTGCAAAGCTGTCATTGGTACATGTAGCACCTCAGATAAGTTCACAGCTTTTCTTCCCAATTTTTAAAAGTAGCTTTAAACTTATGGGCCCATCACAGCACAAAAGTAGAACGGCTTACAGAACGTGGGGAAGTTCAAAATACAGAGAGAGAAAATATATACCTTTTGAAACTGAATTCCTGTTGCAATTTCACTTTTGACCCTGAAATAACTGCCTTCATAAGGCTTGTTCAAGGCACCTCTATGCTTGACGGAGCAGATGACTTTTTGAGTGTTCTATTACTTGAAGCCAAAAATACAAAACTGCTGACATAAAATTCACATCCTCAAATAAATCAAAGGGAGATGGGAACATTATTTTCTCATCCTTTCTTAATTAGCCTATTTACTAATACCCCTAGGCTAAAATTCAATTTGAAAATCCTATTATCCAGCCATTGAAAGAAATACTGAATGATTTAAGGAATGATAGATAATTGGATACAGAGAAAATTTCACCTCCACTTCGTATGAGTTACCACATAGCACATGTTAACTTTCAAAGTGGTACAGTCAGGAGGAAGATCTCTGAAAAGAAGAGCTTTCTATGTTGCAATAACTGTCCTCATAACTCACATTTTCTGACATTCTTTAAATTTGTCAAAAAAGCCTGGAAAATGAGTTTCACCTAGAAATAAAGTGCAAATTGCTTTAAGAGGACAGCACATAAAAAAAAAAAAGTTGCTTTGCTGCAGAGAACACTTGGTCTCTTCTGGCCTGAACTAACCATTTTGCTTTCTGGCTATGCTTTTCTACAACCTTTCCTACGCATATATGTGCATGTATGTAAATTATGGATTAGATTTAGATAGTCTAGTGTAGGTCCAAAATTGAATCAGACTCAGCTGGGGACCTGAAACTGCACGTTTGAACTTTTCAGAGAGAAAAGCCTAGATGTAAGCCTCTTGAGTTTCAAACGGGTGCTCTGAATGCTGTTATGCTCATGCTTTTTTTTTCCACTCCTCTTTTCTGTATCTCACCAAAAAATCTCCTGACATGCAGAGTGTTGAAAATACAAATTTCTGCGTGCATTAGGATAACTAACCGACAGAGCAGGAAGCAAAACTCGGCAGACATTTGTTCTCCTAATCATGTTTCTGAATCATGACCAGGACTCTTCTGAATACAGACAGCACAAATTCACTTGCAGACGTAGGGAACTCGAGTCCAAAACAGAGCCCCAGAGTTTGGGCATCTCTAAGATCAATTTGAAGTCTGAATTGGCCTTGGATTTACTTGCCTAACTTTTACAGAGATTGACATGAGGTAGAGCTTAAGTGATCAGTGTAAGGCTAGAAAATGAAAACTGTATATTTGTTGGAAACAGCAGGTCACCCTAACTGCATTTGCATTCTGTTGCTTTATGGTAAGATACTGAACTTGTCAAATTAACAAATGAACAGGCTTCTGTGTCACATCAGAGCTGCTTTCTAGCTTTCTCAAAATACTTAATGCATTTGTTTTAGAAGCATGACATGCATGTTCCAGGAATTAGTCTTGTGCAACGTTCTGTCTTTCAAATACAGCATTTCTTGCATGTGTCTCATCTGCAGCTACAGGTTTTGGCTCTGCAAATCACCTGGTTTGTTGCTGCTATTCTTCCATCATCTTCCCCTAATGATTTGATCCAATTCAGTGCAAATGCTGACACATGTAACCAAGGCTAATTTGCAACATGAACTTGTGACAGAAACCAGCCTGTGTAACAGTACACGTCTCATGCTGGTCTTACATCACCAAATTCCCCAGGCTCTGATGTAAATGGCAGGGTGGAAAGCACATTCTACCCAACTCATCCTACAGAACTGGGAATCCCACCAAACTTTCTAATCCAAACACAGATAGCTCTATGACTTCGCAATTACTCAGATCCCAAGGAGATTTTCCAATAAAGTCTGGAATGTCTGCCAGAGTATCCATGCTTATCCATGCTCCTGTCAGCAGCTGCCACATCATAAAGCCACATGACAAAAAATGTCAGAAAAAAACACTTGGAGTAGCCAACGCTGCATGGAAAACATTGACAAACTTTCTATTAAGGAACAATTCCTTTCCCTTCCTGATAATTCAGTCACCTAACTACACTCTCAAGCTCCCTGCTAGTATTTGGTTTGTTTTCCTAGTTCAGTCTTTTTACTTCTTATCGAAATTCTCTCTCCTCACACATTTTCCTTGAGGCATAGGAAATTCCACAGAGTGCTAGTGACCTCATAAAGAAAAAACTCACTCTGAAATGAAGACTCACTGGATCTTTTGGAGATATGATTTAGCACTCTGAGGGTAAAACTAAGAGCCAAGAAGTGTATTTTATTTAAAACATGCAGAACTGCAGCACTGAGTATGGATCAATGAGTATGGATCAGCAGCTCAGAATGTTAAAACATTTCCCTTAAAAAAAATCAAAACTGATTCTGTCTGTCGCATCGAGGTAGTTCTTTTGAATTCACACCATGCTTGATCTACATTTGTAGGGTAGAATCCTTGCTATTATCAAAGGGTGCGTAACATGACGAGCTATGTTAGAAATACTTTACATTCTGGTAACGTAACACTGCAATGTGATTTGTGTTTAGCAGATTAGATGTTTTTCTGCTGCAAAATATTGTAACATAAAAATAAGGTTTGGATTGTAAAGGGCATTAAAGGCTTTAGATTCTCCACTTTCATTGAACTTCTGTGACAGATCTGTAAGTTTCTTATATAAACTTTAAAAGTTCTTTAAAATTTTAAAGCATTATAGCATAGCAAGTACAAGTCCTGAAAACGTACTACTAATAACGGGTTTCAGACTGACCTCTTTCAGTACCAGCATGGATGAGCAATTAGATCTTTAATGGAGTGGTATCTGCAGAGAGGTAAACCCCTTCTAAAAGTCAGGCACAGAACAGTTTAAAAGAAATGTCATTTCCTCTGGCAGTGAGCTACTATTGTTCCCATTGAGCAAACAGGGAAATAGGTTCACTTGTAAAAGATACTTCTGACTTAAAAAGGAACTCAGAACTTTTGCCACCCGCTGATTCACAGCTTTCCAACCCTGCTCCTATGTATGGTACAACATCATTTTAAGATAAGCTTAGTTTTTGTTTCACTCCTCAAGCAAAGATAAAAGTGACAAGCACCTGCACTCATTTGTCACTGCTCTGTCTAAATTTAAATATTTCTCTTTTTTTTCTCCATGAGCTGTTCTGCTTATTTCAAGATCATGTCTTTATTTTACTAATGTATTTATTTTACTTTTTAATACAAAACATTTTTATCTTATTTACAAATTAAAAATGAAAAAAATCAATTGTTTAATTTTTTTCAGTAACTTAATGCATCAAAGAAACTGACCCTTTGGTAAGTGAAAATAGTTTGATAAATATTACTAACACAAGCCCATAAAGTAAATAAATAAATAAATAAAAATTGCACATATTCAGAAACGGTTGTTTTCAATCACTTGAGTTTTCTTGTCGTTAAGGATGGATTTTAAGTCCTTCTCAAAACATGGAGGAAAAACTGCAATCTTTTCCTCTCAGACATATTTCCACATGCCAGTTCATTTCTCCTTTTTACACAAATTCATTCAAAGCATTAGGAAATACATTATCCACTTACTCTCTCTCTGCTCTCTTTCCTTGATTATAGCATCCAACCATTTCTGCTTGTCCTCTGCAGTCTTGGCCATACAGACAAACCATTTGTTTTTGGCTGTGTTGTGTATCTTCCAACCATTTGTCACCGTGTAGCCGTTGCTGTGGTAATCTGCTGTAAAATCCCAAAGCACAACACACACGGTGAATAGAAGGCCTGCTTCTTCAATCAGATCAGTGCGCGACAACTTTATTTAAATATTCTTATTTGGAGAGCTTGAGTTTTGAGGTGTTCCTCACGCATCAGTCTTACTGACTGTCCATGTGGCCAGCTATTACTTACCACCCTGGAAGTACAAACATTAATAGGAGTATCCATGGCTATGCTGTTTGACTTGAAAAATCTGTCCCCCACACAAATTATGTAAAAAAGGTCTGTGATCAAGGACCCCTGTGACTCCAGGGCAGTGAAACCTCATATTTGGAAGAGCCCTGACAACTCTTCTCATGACTAGAGATAGGCCAGAGGAGAAAATCCACAGTGGTCACACTAATGACTGAATTTCCATTCAAACAGATTACCATATTCCTATTCCTAGCATAATACTCTGCCCACAAAGCTGCCTTCTCTACAGCTTCAGTTCTAAGAGTGACACTTTGTAATTTCACCTCAGAAGAATGAAAATATTTTAAATGCAATGGCATTGTTGAAAAAGGCCATGATGCTTGTTTGGATTACTTGTGCTGAACTTTCTAGAGATACACTAGCTTGTTGCATGTCAGGGTTTTTGTCCACAGGACATGGGAACTCTTTAAATGTTATCTGTGAAAGGAAATAATACTAATTCCTCACTTATTACAGTAGGAGCAGGGCCTGGTGCAACCTTTGTGGATGGAATCATAAACCCATCAATTCTTCCTGCTTGTGTCAGGACATGAGAACAGTAATGCAACAGCTATTCCCATATTTCATTCTCGGCCACATTCCATGCTACTGATTTGATGCTAAGACTAATATTTGGTAGTATTCTAAATTAGAAGAAGATCTAGAAGTTCTGTTATTTTAGCTGTAATAGCTTAAGATGTAAGAAAAGAAAGGATGGAAAGAAGTTAAAAAATCTTTTACTAAATTAACTTGGATTAGGAGAAAAAATAGACAAGCTTCTGGATACACAAACTCGTCGTAAGGTCATTTCAGAATGAAGGACTAATGCCTGAAAGTCTGACCAGTCTTTCAACTGTGTGAGTTGGTCTAAGAATGAAGACATCGGATGTTACTCAGCTACCTAAAGCTTCATCAAAGGAAAAGGATGAATACTTTTGTGCCAACTTCCCACAGAAGACTTGGACTTTCTGTGTTGTTAAAAGACAGTATTTCTTCTCTTACCTGTTCCATCCTCCACATTCTCCACCTCCATGACTTCTGTGTTTATTCGGCCTCTGAAGATATAAAGGGACCCATTGATTGACTTTGTCCGTTTAGATGCTTTTTTCCCAGCAACTCTGCAATTAGGATTTAGACTGTTAGATATACATTAGCAAATAGCATTACATATATACAACACAGCTTTTTTTGGATTCAATGGGCACAGGAACAACAGCACAAATCAATCCAAGATATGACTATTAAAAAAGGATTTGAATAGAGAGTGTCATGATATATGGCCACTCTCAGATTGTAAGTAACTTGAAATACTCAGTTAGTTCACAAACATACGTGTGCAACAGTAGCAGTACAGCAGCAAAGGGATTATTTTGCAAGACTGTGTGAAGACTGGGATGCATTTAAGATTTATATTCTTGAGGATTTAACTGACTGAAATGACAGTACAATTGAACTGCATGTGGGTATGGGATAAGAACAGCAATATCACCTGAAAAAAGGTTACATTTGCCTCCTTTTTGCCTACAGCTTTGAGAAATCTGTGGTAGGTGTATAAAGTTCCAAATATGAAATGAAACATGCAAAGAGGCTGGTGTCTCATGGTCCGTCACATGTGTGCAACGTCTCTGCATGTGGCATCTGATTTTTATGCCTACAATAGGTTTAAAACTATCCGACTGACACCTGCTGAGCTTTAATATCTAAGAACAACCCTGCTATGTGAACCAAAACATGACTGGTCAAATGATCACCATTTGAGATGGCAGGTGTCCAAACTCTGTACAGTGAGGGAATTGCTGTGGCAACTTGCCAGGTGCTAGTAAGATCCAAAGAGCATTGCAATAAAAAACAGCTGGGAAGAAAATTTCTGTCAAAGTGAAATATTTGTGATAAACGGAGGTGCAATGAGAACCACCATGTTTTTTTCTGAACAATTTTTCCTTTTACAACTAGTTTTAGTGACAAATATACCTTTGGTGATGACCATATATTTACATCCAATCAGACTGACAGGGACTGAGAGCTTGGAGCTATTAGATCATTTCCTAAAGACGTCTGTTAGTCAGGGGAAAAAAAAAAAAAAAAAAGAAAAAAAAAGCTGTACTGGCAGCCTTAATAAAACTCTTAAAATACTCAGCCCACTTCCCCACATGAAACATATTGTTCCTAACATCAGGATTCAATTTAAACAGCAGTCTATGATACCACTAAAAACACAAAACAATACTCAGCTCTGAAAAAATCTATGTCATCAGTTTGTCAGGCTTCCCAAAGCTTCTGCAAAGGATGAGACTGCAGTCTTAGATCTAAAATCACAGTTCTAATTGTGATGTTAAACTTGTTTTGAAACAGTCTCAACGAAGCTACCTCTAATTTATGCTGTTGTGAAAAAATGATGCCCAAATTCAAATGGCTAAATTGTTGACTATTTACTGAAGATCAAGGGCAGAATTGTGATGGCACTTTTTGATCAAGGAAAACTCCAGTGATTTCTACAAGTATGGTATAAATGGGATAAGAACCAAGTCACTCAATGTCAAATTGCAAACTGACAAAGGAAGGGTGGTTTTGGTAGTTTTTTTTTGGTTTGTTTGTTTTTCTTCCAAAATCTGTGCTCCACTAACATGTTGGTTGTTCGTCAAGCAGCTGGTCAGATGATCACAGCAGCACAACTGGATAGACATTCATTTCCATCCTGGACTAATTATAAATAGCAGCTAGACAGGGGAAATATCCAAAAGTAAAGTCACTCAGCAATCTCTAAATATATATTTTTCATTTGGCAATTACAAGCAGACTTAACAAAATATTGCATTTTTAATGGAAATCAGATTCTGGGCATTTCATCAGTCTAAGCTACATTATTAGACAAAGATAAACAATATCGATCCTTTGGGAAAATCAAAGTGCTACAGCAGCCTCCTCCAAAATCAAGCCAAACTACAGAGTAGCTCAGTAACATCACTGTACGAAAACAGAGGGTTGCTTAAAAGGCAGCAGAACATTTTGTTTTCTAAATCTTAGTATTCTGGGAAAAATGCCTGGACAGCGGGAGGGGCTAGGCTAACCTGAACTACAGACAGGACTAGAAAGACAGTTTTTAAGAGCTCTGAAGAATTAAAGGATTAGATAACAAGTTGATTTTTTAAAGAAATAGTTTTCTGTTAGACAACTCAAATTTCTGAACTCTGTTTCATATGAAAGAATGAATTTTGACAAATTGGTAAACTGTCAGAATCAGATGTTTTCTATTTCTATCAGCAATGTCAGAATGCTTCAATGTGTTAAGATTAGAAGCCATTTAAGATAAAATTGCCATTTTTTCTTTTAATTTAAATATTTATATTACATCGTAATAATTTCTAAAGTAGATTTCACCTAAAAATTGTATTTTACATTATAGAGTTCCACCGTTCTTCACACAGAAAGTATGAACACTTGTGTCTTGATTTTTTTCCCAGCTTAATGGCTCCAAAATTTCCATGAAAAAAAAAAATAAAAATGGAAATTTAACCCACTTTTTGAAACAGAAGAATTTTCTTTCGATGAAACTCTCCAGTTTTTGAGAAGTTCTAACTGGTTTGGCCATTCCACTTGGTAATCGCCAGTAAAAAGGTGGAAACTGAAGAAGAGGGAGGATATTACAGGAAGGAAGGGAAGAGGAGAATCTGAATAGTAGAGGATGTATGATAAATCCAGAAAAGACCAAGACATGGGAATGAGGCTAGAAGTGTGGAGGTGAAGAGCTTTAGAACTGAAATACATTAAAATTGCTGCAGAAGAAAATTGCCTTCCTCACTGCCAACGCTATTTTAATAATAAGTAGTAGGTGTTAATAATGCTTAAGTTTTATAAGGTAAAATGATACAAAAATTGCCACTAGCATAAGAAAGGAAGACAATGCACAAAGCATGTGGGCTGCAAATGCTGAACAGCAACTTGCTGATCATCTCTTCCTCTTTCCTCTGTGCCCTGCATCCACCTAATGTTCTCTTAGTCGTCCATTTTCCCCTTTCTTGGCTTTCTATCATTTTTCATGTCACCCTTGTCTGCTTAGAACAACCTCACAAAGAAAGTTGGCAAGGCGTGCTTCTTCACATCACTCCTGGAGATCCATCTGCTCTGGGAAGCTTTCCAGCTGTAGGAACTCACTTAGTGATTTTTTTTTTTTAATTTTTTTTTGCACTGTATCAACTTCTTTCTTTGGATTGTGTGCTTCTCAGAGTGGGGAGCTCATTAATCTCTGGCATATTTATCTTACCATGTAGTAATTTCCTTCTCACATAGTCTAAGCAATAGCAACAGTCAAAAATAGAGGAAAGACACACCTGTGACTCAGCCTTACATAGCAACAGGGAATACAGTGAGTTATTAGTAACTGACCATACTTCCCGTGTGCAAAACCTCCAAACGGTGCCATGACAAAGGCAGAGGGACTCACCTGGATTTCCTCTTGCAATAGACCAGTAGATTATCAAATAGAAAGAACATTCTCTCTTGGATGTTCCCTGCTGAGATTTTTAACAAAGTCCCTTGGAGCAAGAGCTGTGTGCAGATATCTGTCAGATTGGACCCCTGAAACAGAAAAGAGATTGTTTATTTTTCACTTTTTTGCGTGCACACGATGAAGCACTTTTACTAAAGCTGTTATTTTATCTGCACGTCATTAAACTGCCAAATGATTGATGCACTCATGAGGAGGAAATCCTCAATTTCTTATTGCAGCTATACACATCATGCCTTTTCTGTGTTACAAATACTTTTTTACAAATCCTCATACTCTGTGATAAATATTCCTTAATTCCAAGAGAAATTCCTTAGAAAAATCTTTCATTCTCAAAGCAGTTGTTTTGTGAGTCTCTCAAGACCATTAGTTTTCCCTTCATATCCTAAGCAGTCACTGAAAATATGACAAGCATTGGCTTTAGGAAAGAATAATTTTAAAAAATTAAAATAATTACTAAAATAATTATTAATTATTAAAATAATTAAAAATAATTAAAAGAATAATTTTTTTAAAAAGTGGTATTTCTCTAATATTATAGGTCTGATTGTGGCATAAGTCACTATTAACCATCCCTCTGGAAAATCATCTCCGTGGTGATCACTCTATCTATCCAGCTCTTCTGTTAGAAGTATATGCAGCTGCTCTCCTTTCTGGAGCTCTAATGAACGCATGCAAGTCAGAAACGTAGCCATGAAAACGTGTGGTTGAATGGCTTGAGCATCAAGCTCAGTTATCTGCGAATCTGCAGTTCAGTGCATATGATGGCTTGCACCTAGCACAGTGTCCAGGCCATTCAATCACATGAGGATCCCTGGAAGCTGAAAACCAAAGTAGATTACTCTAAACCATTCAATCCCCAAGTTGTTATTCAGATTATTCCTAGGAAAAGTAATCACGTCGTCTTTGAAATGGGAGTTTTAAGTACAATGCAGTTGGGCACAAATGAAAATCAACCATGGGATTGTCCTGGGTCACTCTCAGAACAGGCAAATTCCAAGTGTCTGCTCATTCTGAATGAGCACAGTTGAGAATCTGCTCTTCAGTTGCATCACTGACCAAACAAGATAGGTTTGGCTAAACCTGAGGCACTAGTTCCTTGGTCTACTATTACTTCAAAGATACAAGACCATCACATCAAAAAAAAAAAAGGTTTCTTTTCAGGAGAACACAGGGAGACGTAAGAAACATTTACCACCCAGTCCTGGAACACTTAATATTTTTTGCATTTCTTTTTGAGTTGGAAGGAAGAATAACTTAGGGTAACAGAGTGGGTTCCTCCCATGGCCAGCAGGCAGATAAGGGAGTCAATCCGACAATATGACCCACTGTCTTGAGTCTTACTGCAAGAGAACTGACTGTTGATTGCATGACGTTCATTATCAACAAAACTGCTTGATTTGCAAAGGTCCATTAGCTCTAATATTCACAAATAGCACAAAAGACTTGTAAAACGTAATTCACCGCACTTACAGAAACTGAAGACATCTCTGTGAACAGGCATGAAATCCAGTTCTATCTAGAAAGTCACCCCGAAAGGATTTGTTTGAATGATTTCAGACATTGTATGAGTGAATATTTTTCAAGAAGGCGCAGTCTGCTACCATTAAGCTATTCAGGGAAAATCACTGATTGAAATCAGCCTGTCTAAATGCAATGCAGTCACTCTAAAGGTGTGAATAAAGTTTTAATGACATTGTTTTCTAAATCAAGTCTTGCAAGCTGTGCTGTGTCTTGCTTTTAGTTAACAAGGTGTCTGCTATTCTTTAAAGGCTGCCAAGTACGGACATCAGTTTTGTGTACTCCACATATGTGTTTCTGTACTTTGGGGATTTAGTCATGCAGGAGCTAGCTCGATGCAGTATTTCCATCTGTTGCCCTGGTATGTTTTTATTTTTAAAATCCACCTATAGAAATACATATCCAGGAATGAGCACCTGTTAATTTGAAAATGACCTGCTGACCATGGCTATCTACGTGGGAATTCACTATGTATCAGAAATATAACCCCAAAGCCTAGTAACATACACACAAATGGGAACAGAAACCAACCAACTGTATAACATAGAAGCATGCTCCCCACATGGTATGAGCATGTAGAAATCAAGGCGTTACAGCACCTCAGCATCAAGTACTTAATTCACTAAAAGACACCCATGGGAAGCAAAAGCAAGGAGTGCAGTGACATCAGTAATTGGACTTAATCTTTTACTGACACAAGAATTACTAGGTAAAATTATTTGGCCTATTTTGCACAGGAAGTCAAAGCATACAAGTTGGTGCTCACCTTAAAATCTAAGAATCTTTATTTTTCCATCAGACCCATCATGATGGTATCTGAACATCATTGATGCATTTCCTGTTTGCTGTTGACCTAGCTACTTCCCATTTATACCAGTCTGAGAGTTTTTTTCAATAGTAAGAAACAGAGCAGGAAGATTTATTTGATGTTTTCAGAGACAAGACAGGATTTCTCACCTTTCTAAGTGGGACCAAGCTGCAGGCAAAAAAAGAAAACATCAGAGCTGGTGGAATTGCAAATTACAGCCAATTATAAAACGCTTGATCTGCCTGAGCGCTAACACATCTTACAACTCATGCTGTTCTGTGATGGGGGTTTTGCTTCCCTAAACATTTTAGACTGGGAGAATGTGTGGATTCTTCGGGTAGCAATTCTTTAGTGAAAATAATTCACAAGGACTGATGAGGAGGAGCTCACCCCATAGAATAATCAATATGTAATTAACTGGTTCTTCACTAACCAGACAAAAACATTTTACACAAAAGCTGGACTTCTCATGCATCCTCTACTTTTTTCCCCCTTTTTAAATTAATATTTGTTTCCCAGGAGGATTAACCAGAATCAAATTGGCCTGCCTGAGACTACTCTATAAAATACAACTACAAGGATTCTGTGCATTCCAGATGGATGAATCTGAGCAGAGTTCATTTAGATGAATAAAACTCTGATCAAACTGCGGGTCTTGAAAGGCTCCCCAGGCCTGGCTTACTTTAACATGACCCATCATTATAATACGTTTCAGAAAGTGGCTGACAGGATGATGCCAGTGTATGATAGTGAGAATGGTTGTATTAGAGGGAGAGACAGACTGGTAGGCAGAGATTTTGAAGAAAAAACGTGGAAATGAGGCAAATGCTCAAGAAAATAACTGCTGCTCTTAGTGAAGCTAGAGATGACCCCTGGGAGCAAGGAGAGACATGGCAGAAGTCAAATGATGTTACGTTGTTCCTCATGTTGGAAATGTTGAGGGTGGCGCTGATGGCAACGAGATGAAGATAGGTCAGGGATGGTCCCACTGGGACAGTTGTATGGAAGCACATGGTCATAGAAACCAGTGAAACTGTGCTGGTTTGGTTAAACAGAAACTCCAGGTAAGGTGGAGCCTGTTCCAAATTAAGTGAAAAAATTACTGCCAAACTTCATGTCGGGCTGCTTGCATACTCCGCAGAGTCAGGATACCTCTCAGACAGTCATAAAAAACTTGGTCATAAGTAAGCTGATGTTTACTTCTTTTTGACAATTCAAGTGGCTTGTACTAAAACTGCTGGAAGCTATGGGCCTTATCAGATTAGTACGTATGGTAAATAACCACACATATAGGACATAAACATTTCAGAATCTAAAACCATGATAATAGAGAAAGAGATTTTCTATTTTCTAGGAGAGATTACCATCAGATGAACAGCAAATCTGAATGTGACGTTTGCCTTATATACTTTCTCTTACAGACAGCTCTGTGGTTTGCATCCCTGTATGGTTAAGTTAAAAATGTTTTTAATTCATTGGTTGCAACATTCCGGAGGATAGAAGTTAGGAACCCTTCTCATTAGGAACGAACAGTGAAATACATCTGAAAGAACTGAAAACAGTTATTTACTAACATAGCACTTTGCACAGAAGTTCTAATTTGCAAGACTATGGCACTGTGGCAACCAAAAGATAAGAAACTGTCATTCAGTTTCAAATTTCTTTATGGGCACAGAAGAAAAAATGTGATCATGTTTAGTATTAGTCTGCATCTGTGTTTTATAAAGCTAGCTTTCCTCCTCTTAATATGCCACAAGGAGATTCAGTAACTTTCCACAGCTTACTGATAGTCAAAAACACTTCTCCCTTTTTGAACTTTTGGGGTGAGTGACATAAGTGACTTTGTTACATATAAACAAATCTAAATGGATTTTCAGGCCCAGAATGTTGCTGTGGATTAGTACCCCATCTCCCACCCCCAACACTGGAATAAGTTTGATGCCACTTCATTTATGACATTGTGGACACTTTCAGAGTCATGTTTCAAGCTCCAGAGTTCAAACCATGCCTCTTGCCTAGAGGACCCATGAGTTGCGTTGAACCTGAAAGTGTTTTAACTGCTTCTGGAAGTCCTGCTACATAGAATATTACATGACCTTTTTTGTTTGTTGAGCTTGCTATCCGAAAAATAAATACACAGCTGGATATCTGGGTTGCTCTTGTGTCTTTAGCTGGATGCCAAGAACATCCTTGAGGGAAAAAATGAGCAAGGTTTAAAATATACACGAAAAAACAACCCAAAAAAGATTTGTGGAGAGCACCCAAGACTCCAAATATGAGGAAGTTTATATGACCTCTAAAAAGATGTCCTCAGCTGGCAATGATCAGCATCAATATTTTAAAAGTCAGTCTTGCTAAATGCCGACGCCAATCTCTTTATGAGACCATTTAACACTGCTGACTCCCTGTGGTGCACCTCCCAGAGGCTTCCAACTCCACTGACTCAAGGGTCTCAACTAAAGTCATCACAAGATAAGCTGCCAACCCTTTTGTGCACCATCCTGACTTCCCTGTATTTCTCGTGGGTGGCTCTTTTTTCAGATTTCCTCTGTCCCCAAGCTTCACATCTCAGTTATCTCCCTCTCTTCCAGAGTGGGAGATATGCTTCCACATGCTTCCACCTATACAGATACACCTACTGACAAACACATTGCTATGAACACATCTATGAAAAACTCAGCTGGAGTAAGTACAAATACACTAGTTGCTTTCTAACTGAACCTTTATCTTTTATACAGGAAATCTGTAGGAAGCCAACTTTCAAAGCTCCCACAACAACAAAAGGCTTGTAGGAACGAAAACAGAAGCTTGTGTTATTTAAACCATTCCTGATTTCATCTTCTAGTTTTGTCCTTCAAATGAAATCTGACCGTTTGAAATTTCAGTCCTTTCCAGCTCTAGTACCTTTCTTTATTTCATGATCTGTTTCTTCTGCTACAATTTAGCAGTAGCCTGCAGTCCCCAAAATAAACACTGAATTCTAAACCTGTCAAAGTGATGCCACCCACACCTTCTAGTGCATTTACACATCAGAAATCCCTGTACACACTATGAACCACCAAACTTCAGCCCGCTAATCCATGCAGTGAATCTTCTCCAGAGGGCTTGCTAATCCTGCATCATACCTCCCATCCTTCAATGTGGGACTGCAACTGTTCAAGGGCTTCCAGTTTCTCCATCTGTCTCTTGGTCTCGTTGATATTTGTGCAGACCGTCTTCATTGCCTGTAATGCATTCTGGACAGCTGGGTGATCAGGATGCTTAGAGGGAGTCCTCTTAGCCAATTCCTTCAGAAAAAAATAAAAATAAAAATTAGAAGTTGCATGTGGAAAGCAAACAGCATGAAAGTGCAGTCCTGTAGGAAAATGACAAAAATGCTGCAGAATTAAAGAAAATTTGTGGGTATGTTACTGGGGATACTGTTCTCTGCTCTTCACGTGCACAGGGTTGCTGCTTTATATGAATGCTGCTAAGTAAGTTAAGGAATTACTTACATTAAATGTATCAAATTAAAAGAGAACAAGCCAAATTTGTTTTGCTGTATCACGTGTTTGCTTCTAGCATGACCCAAGGCCAAGTAAATTAAAATAAATTATTACATAAAAACCACACTGTCCACATCAAAGACATGCACTGGCCTGTTGACTTAGCCATGGTCTTCATCCTATACCATTCCCAGTGATACGCATCCAACGTTTCACTGAAGGTGCATTGGGCCCCAGAGCGATCTGATGAAGACTCTGCCCATGGCAGGTCTCGTTAACAACAACCAGAGCTCTGGAAGTTAGGGTTTGTACAAGGAACAACGATAAGGCTGTATACACTGTACACAGTACTTACACAAATGGTCAGGTGTAGGCTAGTCCCAACACACAGAAAGCTTCAGGACTTAGGTTGTTTAGATCTACAAACAGCTACCAGTGTGCAAGGCAGATTCACCTAAAACCAGAACAGCCCTCATGACAAGCCTCTTTCCCCTGACTATGGCGGGATCCCAACATGACGCCACCCCTAACCTAGATTCCTCAGAGTACAGGTGTCCTCCGTGAGGGGAGGTGAGGGGCTGCCTCCAGCCTGGCACTGCCGGCCCCACTCACAGCTCTGTCCCATGAGGGTCAGCAGCAATTGAGCTAGAGGCCTACCCTGGCAGCCAAGAGGGCAAACCGCATTTTGGGGTGTGTTAAACACAGCACAGCCAGCCGGGGAGGTTTTCCCGCCATATTTCCTGTCAGCATGGCCTCGCTTCAATATTGTGCGCAGTTCTGGGCTCTGCAGTATAAAAAGGATGTTAAGATCCTTGAAAGCACACAGAGCTGGGTAGCAGCTGGAAGGCATGTCCTGTGAGAGAGCCTGAGGGCACTTGGGTTGTCTAACCTGCTGAAAAGAAACTGAGAGGTGAGCTCACTGCTCTCTGCAGCTTCCTGAGGAGGGGAAACAGAGAGGTGCTGGTCTCTGCTCCCTGGTCACCAATGAGAGGACACATGGAAATGGCACAAAGCTGCATCTGGGGTAGCTCAGACTAGGTATTAGAAAGCATTTATTTACCGTGAGGGTGGTCAAACACTGGAACAGGCTTCCTAGTGAGGTGGTTGGAGCCCCATGCCTACCAGTGTTCAAGAGGTGTTTGGATAATGCCCTTAATAACATGCTTCAGTTTTTGGCTAGCCCTGGAAAGGTCAGGCAGTTTGACTAGATGTTTTTTTGAATACCCTTTCCAACTGAACTAGTTATTTTATTCTAAACATGCTTAAGAAAGGGCAAGCCCCCTTCCCCCAGTCCTGTTGAGGAGGGGAGTTAGGGAGCTGCTGGGTGGACAGCCAGAAGCCAGCCAAGGTCAATCACCGTGCTCAGTTAAGTGCCTACAGCTCTGGGCAGTCAGTCTGCATGTCCAGAAATCACAGGGAAATTCACTAGCCACAGGTGTCCCATGTTTGTTTTTGTGTGTGTGTGTGTGAGGGATGTACAATGCTCATTTTATCAGGAGAAAATGAACACGAGTAAATTGTCCAAGAGCAAGCCACTTGCAGAACCAAGACCTTCTAGCACTCAGTGCTTTTACCTCCAAGACAGGCACATGGCAAGTGGAGAGGGCTCCCCAAAAGGCAAACATGATGGCATGAGAAAGAGAGGTGCCAAGAGAGCAGCAGGAGTTTAGCAAGGACTCCTCCTCACCTCTAGGAGGCTGAGGCATGTGTTTTGACTGGAGAGAGTAACAAAGATGGACAGCTTGCCTGCTCTGAAGGGGTTCATAAGAGACTGCTTCACTTGATTCAACACACAATATCCCATAAACACTGCCCACTGAAGAACAACAGGAGGAAAACTTGGGACCTGACAACATTTACCAGAGTTTGGCAAAAGGGGCAACCACTGTCAACTCACGATTAATCATTTTTTTAGACCAATGCTATTTTATAGTCAGCCACAATTGGATAAAAATGCATTAACGAAACCTTAACTAAGGCTGGTAGTTCCCTCTTGATACATAATACCGTGTTTAACACCCACATTTTAAAATTGCCTGGAATATTTCTCTTTCTCCCTACGTTATGTTTTGCCTCAACATGTTATTTGGTTGTTTTAAAGTCCCATGACTAAATGGCAAACTTCTGCTGAATTGCATCATTTTGCATGAGAGAGAAAAAAGAGTTTGAAATGCTGCCTGCACAGCAGTGTGGTCTGAACAGAGCTGAACGGCCACAGCCCAGAGCTCCCACAGCTAAGGACAAAGACAGCCAAACTGTTCCAGGTGGTATTCATCCAAGATTAGAGATTACAATCCCCAAATGCTTGTCATGGGCTCCAACAAGGTTTATTCTGTGGTCTGATTTGTGTTCGGCTTCTCCACGTTGGCATGTTAACCTAAGCCAGTATCGCCTGACCCCACTGTTTTTTGCCATGTTGGCATTAAAGATCTTTGTGCCATGCTGTCTTGCTTGACGCTGACATACTCTGATTGCAGGTAGGATCCTGAGTATGGCTGGGGCTCGCCTTCTCTGAGTTGGTAGCACAACTGCAATACAAGCTCTGCTCCTAACCTGGTTTGTGTCCTCACACGCCCTCTAGATCAACTTAACTGGCATTCTAGGGTGAAGGTATGTACCCTGTGAGACAGTGGAGGGATGTGAGCTGAAGCTTAAGTCCTGCTGAAGCTTGCATTACTTTATGGTAACTCCAATAGCTGCTAATCCAACCACTTCGCTAATCCAGACACTGCTGCTAAATCAAGGAGCTTTCTCTGTCCTGATGTTGATTCACACATCAGCTCTACAAAGTTCTCCAGACAGAAGTCTCTTTTAGTGGGTGACAGGTTTGTGCATAGCTCGCTGTACTCTTCTACTAGCAGGAATGGCTGCAGAATAAATAACTGGACTATGAGGTGCAGAATAGTGTCTGTATTAACTTCTCAGTTTGCAGAACGTTCTAAACTCAAGTCTACACCTTGAGATGAAACGACTCAGCTACTGAGACACCTTTAAGTAACACAAAAGACAGGTCTCGTGAGAATCCACACACAACAAGGGGAAGTACCCTCATTCCTACCCAGACAGATCCTGGACACAGAAAGGTCCAACTGAACTGGGGGGAATGTCCGTGTTCGTCCAGTAAAATGCAACTATTCAATTCTTTGGATAGACTTGGCATTTTGAGAATTTATTCGCAGCTGCAATTTCTCCTTCCTCAAAATCACAGACAGTGATTGACAATTGCTGAAGGACGATGGAAGACATGGGTCATGTGCTGACAACCGGGAATCCTGCTAAGGGAAGAGTTAATGATCATAACTCTTGGATGATTTACAGAGTAACACATGCAGAAGAAAGGGAAGCTGCCTGCTACAACTGTCAGTCACTATCACAAATGTAGTTCCCTGGGGAATTTCTCACCCCACTTTTGTTCAAAGTGAGGCCAGGACAAGTAAGGAGAAGGGAGGGGTTGCACCTTGGTGACACCAGCCTCTGTTTCCAAAACAGAGAACAATTTTTGCTACATGACTCTAATTAAAATCTTTGCTTGTAAGCAAAGGGAGACAGCCTGTGGCACACATTCATCTCCCTGGCTCCAGCAGCACAGTAGCCTGCTTTGATGCCCCAAACACCCCCTCCTGTTGTGTTCTCATACCCTGCAGAACACCCCCCAGCTGCTCTGTGCCTCCTTGTGCCTGAAAGCAGGGAAGAGATGGGAGCAAGTGCCTACTTTCTGTCCCCCAGCATTTTCTGCAGTGGCTGCTATCATGAGGAAAATGAAGCTCTTCAACACCCCTGAGTCTCTTCTCTTTCTCCCTTTCCCCTATACCTCGCCCCCAATCTCCTGACTTTGGGTGATGCTCTGTCTTGCTAAAGAAAGGAAGGACAAAGAGCAGCAGCACAGCACCTTCCCCACCCCTGCTAGCTGCCTGCCGTGCTGAGCAAGGAGCGGGAGAGGAGGCTGGAAAAGGCAGGGAGAGGAGTGCTGGCTGGGCACTCGTCTGCCTCAACAGCAGCAGCAGCTGAAACAGTCGGAGCATTGGCACTCCGTTGGGGCAGGTGCCTCGCTTGTCTCACTACTACTCAGTCCTGAGCCAGGCGAGGAAGAGCCCTGCTGCTCTGCCACTGAAAGAGCAGAGCCCGGCACTTCTGAAACACGGCCAGGGAGCTCTGGGTGCTTATTTACTTTAGTGACAGATTTATGATGTGTAAACTATGAGAGCATTTGCCAACATGTTGAAAGGCAGCTGAGAGAGAGACCAGATGGCAAACCTTGGGTATGACGGCCCTGTCTTCCATACAGCTCGTCTATACTGCTGTCTGGAAGGACTTCATGTACTGCAACTTGTGCACCACGAGGCCTAGGACATGAGGTTGCCACCACCTGCAGAAACCTATTCCTTGCAAAGAGTGACTTCAACTGATTCATAAAACATCTACTTTCTAGCTACAAAGTTGTTAATCCTTCAGACTAACCAGCAGTTGAGAACAGAAAAGCTGGTATTTTTCACAGCCTTTCTAATCTTAAGCGTTATCCTCTGACTTCTGTGTTTAAAAAAAAAAAAAAAAAAAAAAGCTGCAAACATATTCTGTATTATAAGCTTGAAAAAAAACCTGTTCTTTAATGAACACAGATCAAAATGGGAACTGTCTCCTTTCAGCACAGCATTCTCCTTTTTATTTCACAGCTTTTTCATTGCTGCCAAGTTTGAGGCTGCGCCACTCACAGCACCTATACACAGAGCCCAGCTGATCTTACGAGGGGAGTAACAGCACTCAGACATCCACAGCCAGCTGTAGTGTCCCTCTAAACAGCATGCAGAAAGGAAGGACAGGTAATCTACCCAAATCTACCCTATTTTAATTTAAAATTTTAGTCCTACCACCACAGCCCCTCATAGAGTCCCTCCTCGTCTTTCCTGTAGGCCCCCTTTAAGTTCTGGAAAGCTTCTATAAGGTCTCCTTGAAGCCTTCTGTTCTCTAGGCTGAACTACCCAGGTCTGTCAGTCTCTCTTCACAGCAGAGATGCTCCAGCCCCCTGATCATCCTTGTGGCCCTCCTCTGGACCCACTCCAACAGGCCCATGTCCTTCTGCTGGGGGCTCCAGAGCTGAATGCGGCACTGCAGGTGGGATTTCATGAGAGCAGAGTAGAGGGGGAAAATCTCCCCTGACCTGACAGTTTCCAGAAGGATCTGCTCGAGGATCTTGCCAGGCACAGAGGTGAGAATGACTGGCCTGTAGTTCCTACATCTTCTTTTCTTTCCTTTTTAAAAATTGGGGTGGTGTTTCCTCTTTTCCAGCCAGAGTGAACTTCAGACTGCCGTGACTTCCCAAACGTGATGGATAGTGCCTTAGAAAGTTCATCTACCAGTTCCCTCAGGACCTTTGGATGCATCTCATCAGGACCCATGAACTTGTGCACCTTCAAGTTCCTTAGATGCTCTTGCAGCTGATCTCCTTCTTCATTCTCCCAGTTCCTATCTTTGCCTTCTGCATTTGGGTGATGTGGTTAGAGCACCTGCCAGTAAAGGCTGAAGCAAAAAAGTCACCGAGTACCTCAGCCTTCCCCATATCCTGGGTAACCAGGCCTCCTGTTTCCTTCAGGAGAGGGCTCGCATTCTTCGTGTCTTCCTTTTATCACTGATGTTGTAGAAACCCTTCTTGTTGCCCTTGATGTATCTGGGCTTTAGCTTTCCTAACTTGGCTGCTCAGACAGTGTCTTTGTATTCCTCTCAGGTTACCTGTCCCTGCTTCCATCCTGTGTTTCTTTTTTTGTGCCTGAGTTTGGCCAGGAGCTCCTTGTTCATCCATGCAGGCATCCTTGCACTTTTGCATGTTTTCCTCTTTGTAGGGATGCATCGCTCTTCAGCTTGGAGGAGGTGATCCTCGAGTACTAACCAGCTTACTTCAGCCGCTATGCGTAGATGAACCCATGCAACAATTTCCCGTGCTTCCACATGAGCAGGTTTGGATCCCTTCGGATCAAAGTGCACTTTGAAACAGATTCACAAAGGTGAATTTGGAAAATTCACAAAGGTGAAATTGGAAGCTACAATTTGTCAACTTATCCTTGGAAGAAACAGTGTAGAAGTAACAGATAAGTAGGTGAAGCTCTTGCATTTGGATTCTATGAGATTATTTGCCTTCTTAGTCCCATCCAAACAGTCTAACAATCAGGAAGTAACTACAAAGGAAAGGGCCTTGCTAGAGACTTAAATGCTGCCTTACTTCTTCTATTAACTGTACCAGAGAGAGAGAGAGAACTCTACAAGGAAATGCCAATCTTCAATTATGCAATGTAGTGAAAGGATTTCCAACTGAAGCATTGCAGCATCAGATACAGCTTTAAATACCTGAAGGCTAAAAGAGTTCCAAACACGACAGAAATTAAATATAAAAACTAAATCACATAAGAAATAAGACACGTCAGCTGTTCGTGCATTTGTCTATTTACTAGTTGTGCTCGATGCACAAAAAAAGAAACCAGAAAACTCTGAGGAGAGACCTCAGCAACAAGAACATTGCACAGGAAGATGCACAAAGGTAGCAGGAGGGATGCTGAGCGAATGATGCAGGCAGGCAGAGGAAACTAGAGGTTTTTCAAACGTAAACACACTTTTAATATTTCCTAGCAGAAAGGATGTTATTCTGCTTAACTGATCTTTTTTTAAAAAGAAGCCTGTGTCATCCTTTCACATGTCCTCCCTGCCACACAAAGATGATTGTGTGCTTAAAAATGACAACTGAACATGTTTTGCAGTTGAAATTTAGTCTCTGTAAGTCTCTCTATTTAAAAACACCTCTTTCTATCTTCATACTTTGGAGGACACTCACACATGGCTTTAACACGAATTTTGTGCAATGACTGTTAACACCGCAATCATTGCTCGCCAGCCTGTGTCACTGCACCACAAACCAGTGCATGCATAAACCATGGCTTCAGAGATACATCCGCTGGTAACTCAGTGAACGTCTCAGGATTACAGAGATAACAAAGCACCATATTTCTTATCAATTCAAAAAGTTATGGTAATAAACAGTTCAGTTCCAAACCGTGCTTTAAAGGGTAAAAAACACCACCACCGACAACAAAAACCAAAACGTGCATAAAAAACACACAACACCTTGCTGCAAAGATAAATGTAGCTCAAGTTTTATATTTGTGTTTTTCAGTTTACATGCATTAAAATGAATTTTCTACTTTTTACCAACCAGAAAATAGATGCTGCACCAGGCTCTGCGTACCCATCAATCACAGCAGTTTTTATCCCGTATGTTTTTCAAATTTATAATTTATGTCACTGCCTCTGCAAGGTAAAGACTAGACAGCAATAAATCACTAAAACTGACTACATTAGGTGTGCCATCAAATCTTCAACATACGTTTAAAAATCAAAGTGAAACAAAAACGTGTTTTATATATATCAGCAGTTATTTGTGATTATATATAAATAGCGTCGAAGACAGAGTATGATTTATAAATTGGCAGTATTCCTTACAACTCTGTAGGGTGTATATATAATTTTTAATGCTGTAACATTAAGCTATGAAGACTTGGATTCTAACCAGGCAATATTACGCATCTATGTGCAACATCACTCTTCTGAGGATTGAGGGGGGAGCAAAGCCCTGAAGATTAAATGTACTCAATTAGGGCTAATTAGAAGGTTTTGTTCCTTAAACATCGCTGAGAGGAATGCAGAGGGAGAACAGGGGAGTGAGGGAGTTTTCTTCATTCTGTTCCATGTC
Organism: Nettapus auritus; assembly: GCA_011076525.1. Classification (NCBI taxonomy): domain Eukaryota; kingdom Metazoa; phylum Chordata; class Aves; order Anseriformes; family Anatidae; genus Nettapus; species Nettapus auritus. The sequence continues at coordinate 6,942,469 of CM021784.1, forward strand.
CCCAGCACCAGTTTCCCATCCCTGCCTTTCACTGCATTTGTTCAGGCCTGTGGACACCTCACTGCTGGGCTCACCCCTACAAGAGGGCTCTGAGCCCCGACACTCGGCTTTCTCCTCCAGGTTCTCTTAAGGGCCAATGAGTCTTCTGTCACATGAAGCAATACGTAATTACTGCCCTAAATCCTCCACAGAGTTGCGTGTATGATGAGATATTTTTAAAGTGTCAGAGGTGTAATGTGCATTTCTGGCTGGAGACTTAGCGATTCCTTAAGAGAACAGACATCAAATAAGAAAACCTCTGTGACACGCACTGGGCTATCAGGAGCCTGTCGGGGTGCGGCCATCATGTGCTTCACATTCCTCGCGTGTTGGGAGGAAGGAGACAGAAATGACTGTTCCTAATCCCTACCCCCAGTGGTGTGATTAACTCATGATCACTCTTCCCCTAGGGTTTTCTTCTTGCTGACATAAATGCTCTTTATTAGGGGGAAAAGGCTATTTTTGTTCAGAGATTGGTTTACACAACAGCTGCTTCTACTCCTAAGACGTATAGTTACTGCTAATTAATACAGAGTCATACAATTATTATCAGGGAGACAGAGCTGCCTTAATCCAAGACGTTCTGCTGGAAATATTTACTCAGCAAGCTCTGCAGCGTACACATCCACAATGGAGTTTTAAGTCGCTCGCACCGTATATGCTCTCAAGTTCTGTCCATCTGTTTGTCTTTTCTGCTTACCAACCCATAATGCCCATCACAGCAAGCACAGCTCCATTTTGTTCAAACCTACTCAAAGGCTCTTTTCTTGCTTTTAAGGAAAATCTACAATGAAAAAAAAACGCTAACAGGCAAACATTCAGAGCTCCAGCACACCCAAACGGACTTCAAATCCTCTGCTGAAGTGTGACAGCAAGGGAAAGAAGTGGGAGATGGATACATTAGGGAGGGTTTGGACTGGGGATAAAACTAATTTACTGACCAGCAAGTTGGTGCTAATTCTCTTCTCATGCTGCCTGAAGCAGACAAAATCTGTACTAGGGAAAAATATTATCATTTCTGCTCTGATTGCTCAGAGATTGTGGAACACCATGGTGAGGTCTGAGTCCCACGCTTCAAACCAAACACAAGGCTTGCAAACTAGACTTCCAATGAAATCAACCAAAATTTGGAAACTGTTCAGTCAGATGCGCCAAAGTTGCTATGTTTGGTTCACAGAAAAGGAAACTGGGAAAAAAAAAGAGCTTTATCAATCACCATCACCTGAATGATCATTCTGTCTCCTTAATTTTTTGTTTTTAAAAAAAAAAAAAAAAAAAAAGTTTGGTCAGAGGATGAGAAAACGTAAGATCAATTACAGGATGCCATACTTCACACTGGAAATCACTGGTAAGATTTGTTTAAGGTGTATCTGCACTTAGAGATATTCCAGTATGCTATTCCTAATTAAGTAACCCAGATCAACTTCATGCAAGATGCTATTGTTCTGGAATAACAACACTCACATATGGAATTAATCAAAAATAGTTATCACATTTTAAATGTGCCTTTCCCTATTATTTATGGCTGGCTTTCAAACATAAGTCTGACTTACTACGTTCATATTATCTTTATCAAACCTAACTACTTAGCTATCCTAATTGATTATACTGTAACAAGGTCATTTCAAAGTTATCAGAAAATCTGGACATTCACAAATTCTTATTAAAAACAAAAATAGAAAAGTAGGATAACACTATGATTTTTCTAATCAGCTGGAATACAGAGAACCTGTTTGCCCTGGGAATTAGATAAAATAAGATCCAATTCCCATGAATACAATATTGCTATTTCAGGAGCAATAACTGCAGTTCAGTAGCAAGGGGAGAACAAATGCTTAATTTGAGGGTTGTGTTACATTTAAATCTAATTTATTTTTTATTTTTTGATTGGTGAGTTGTATTTTCCTGGTCAGCACTAACAGAAACCAGCCCTCCCCTTCTCTTAGCTTTCTTCATGTCTTAAAAACTTGTGTCCACGGTGGTAATCTTGTGCCAGCAGGCATCAGACAAGTCTTGAAAGGGACACAGTTCATTGACCACGAACTCACTAGTTTGAGAATCAGCATCAGTTAGATGTTCTGATGATCACAGATATTGCCGGAGCTGAACACCCCCCAGTAATGGCATAGTCTCACTGACTGAGGCAGATTTGTTGCTTAATAGAAACTAAATTCCCTTCAGCTTTTACTTGACATTTTTATGTCCTGCCCAGGAAATTTCAAGTAGCAAACTGTGTGATTTATATCAACCTGTATACATAAAGAAATCCCTAGAAAAATGGAATGTAACATTACAAGACCCATCATTGCCGCTCTCCCTGTTCACTCCCTTCATGGCTCTTTGCACTACACGTGTGTGGTTCTGAGAGAACAGCAACAGATCCAAGCACCCCTGCCCCCATCCCACAAGGCAGGCACAGTACTGGCATCAAAGGCAAATTGACCTTCATCCTACCCCACACTGTGGCTGGAAGCGAAGAGATGCTGCTTAGTCTTAGCCTTCCTGGTGGTATTTTTGGCTTTCAAAGAAATGAGGTTTGTGCTTGCTGGCTTTTTGACATACACAACTGTGTACATGTGAGAAAGTAAAAACCACACACCTTATTTCCACAGGCCAACATTTGATCCCCAGAGCACAATGACTTCAGTTGCCATTGTACTCGGAAAGACCACAGTTCGGAGAAACTTATTTAGGCCTTTGATCACTCCCTCTTTGCAAAGCAAATTCTTAAAGAAGAGCAAGAGAAACCGTTTCATTCATAGCTCTTCCAATCACTGACACAGAACCTCATACTTTCTGAAAGGTTTGTCCTACAATGGTACAGCGGAATAGGAAAGTTTAAGTTGAAGAATACCAAAAAGTCACTGCATCGATAATACCTTGTAATCCAAAGTGTGCATCTCCTCTGGCATTTGAGTGACAGAGCATCTCTCATTCATTTCTGAGTAAAATCCCTGAAATTTCAGGAATTTTTGTAATATTGGCAGTTTCTAATATTTTGATGGGCTTTTAAAACAGAATAGAGATTTTGATTTGCAAGTCAAGCTTCTGTCTGTAGATAAAAAGTCAGATTATCCAAACCGATAGAGATCTACGACTCAATCACATTTTCCAAAAAAAGCTTAGAAATTAATCAAGTCTAATTATCAACAGGTGATTTGACAACCATTTCATATTAAAAAGAGAAAAAGAAGAGGCACTCGGTTGGAGATGTAGGGAGTTCCCTAAACCAGCTACGTGCACGGCTCAGAGCTGAGATCCCCAAGCTGTGCTTCAGAGATGACTGGTGGTCAGAGCCACTGCAGCAAACCGCATTGGCTTCAGCTTATCAGAAAGGTCACAGAGCAGAACAGGAGAAACACAGCATGTTAACGGTGATATTCTGGTTCAAAAAGATTGAGAAGTACTGAGATAAAACTGCTTGAAGATCACTAAAGATGAATGTAGCAAAGGTACAGCAGCTTTTGACCATTCTGGCTCGATGAAGTTGTCTCCAGCGTGGAATCAATAAGGAGATGAAGGAACCTGGCCCGCAGGCTCTGTATCTAAGGGCTCCCTTCATACAAAGGGTAACTGTGACAGGAAATCTGCAGGAAGTTAACACTTTGTCTTTAAGTAGCAGCACGAACGTAGAGATCAGCTCAGAAGTAAGAACATAGACACTGCTTCCTCTGACTGAAGGTTCTTAGAAAATAAGAAAGGGATCTCTGTAAAGAATCGAGACAATCTCGTATTTTCACATCTTGAACACACCGGTAGATAACAATCACTGAACACACCTCATACTGAAAATGAGAAAACACTACCAAAATACTAGGTCAGGAATGCACATCCCCCTTCCAGTCACCATATCAGACGCTGCAGGAGCTCTCTTTTTGTGCACAATATTGCTCACAGTCATCAAACAGACCCACAGACCCAACAGCTACTGACTTCTTTCTATTACTAACCCCAAATAAACAAATACACCAGACTTAAGCTGAGGCATCATTACGTTTTCAATTATCCCTATATAACCAGTCTTCTCTGAAGATAAATCAGAGCCGGAGCCACTTATGTGCTTCCTTGATCTAGACACCTTTGCCCTGTTTTGATTATTAGTAATACTCTGGGAGAAATGCCTGCAGCAGTCCCACACATTAGCTTCTCCTATGTGCCTAATAGCAGGAGAAAGGAAACAAAGAAAGCACGTCCAGTTATTTAAAACCGTAACAGGAGTCTGCACTCCAATGGACTGACTGGACTGATAAACTGGCCATCTACACGTAAATCCCAGTAACAGGTGCACAAGACATGGTGCATAACACTGCTGTAAGATGGGTTTGTGCTGTACAGACCAAAAAAATGCTTCCACCTGTAGGAAGGGCATATTCTGAAAATCTACCTCCTGAAAGCTCCAATTGGATGGAGGGAGATAATTTAAATATTCAGAAGATGAAACAGAACTCTAAGAAAAGGAAATAGATCACTATTGAGCTAACCAACCTGTACCTATGAAAGCCCTTATTCAATCTGAATTTACAGAAAGCACCGCAGTAATTTTATACAACATACACTTGATTCATATGGTCAGCCTGTGCTAAGAACACTAGCTCATCACTGAATTATTTTCTTCCACAATTAAGGGACCTTTCTTCTGAGATAAAAGGTCGTTGCTTCTTATATTTTTTTATTAATTAACTTTGTCTTAGTAAATATAATGTCACTCTAAGAATGACACCTCTGAAAATTCATGGCTTTTAGGCACAGAGTAGCTGCAAGGCAACTAGTGTTGCAAGCTCTCCCAGGAACCACTTTCTCCTTTTCCTTGTCCCCACCAGACACGTGACCCAGCCCTGACCTGGAGGGTGTGAGCCAAGTTAGTTTTCTGTAGGTCTCTCATTCTTCAGCTCCTACACTAGGACTGCTAGCAAGGGGGCCAATTAGTGCCAATTGCAGTGCAATGACATCTGTCCATTGGGAACTTGTCTGAGACAACCAAACAGGTTTCAAACAAGCCGCCAAACAGCTGTCAGATGATAAAGAATTTTGATCATTACTGACCTGAACACACTCAAACTAGAGACCTAGTGATGAAAGATGTCTCCTGTTCCCAGTCCCCAGAGCCGTAGAGTTCCTCAGAATAGTGATACAATTCTGTTTGAACGCAGCTTTGCAGGAAGTGGCTAAACCAGAACTCAGGTCTTAACAAACACCAGAAGAGATCTGAAGTCAAAAGACATTAGCTGGACAGTAAGTCACCCTGTCTGCTCTACTCACACCATTACAACTTTAACAGCCTGGCGGCATCAGCCAGCTTTTTGACTGTACCCACAAAAAGCCATGTTTTGCAGAGAGGATTCAACAAAGGAAGTACGTGTCAGACAGGTAGTAATGACAGCCTAAATCCGTGGCTAAAAAGTTGCAAAAATCACTCCAACAGTAAAACAACTAGCTAGAGAAATTCTTTTGTTGGTTTACCTTAAGCAGAAGTGGATATTTGCAAATTCGCTGAATTGGCGTCAGCAGATAACCCTCCAGTGGAATGTCTGTTGTCTTTCTGCCTCCCAAAAGCATGCAACTCTATAATCAAAAAAAGGAAACAAATGTTAACCCAGACACAACACTTTCACATGCTCTTTGACACGATAGTCTGTTCTATAATACATGTTATGGTCACAAAGAACTTTGCCACTCCTAAGATAAAGGAAATGAGACTTCATTCACCACTGAAATATGGCCATCAAGTTAAGCCTGATTCCCTGCGAATCAGCAAAAGAAAAATCACTGTGGATAACAGTGGCTGTATAGAAAGGTCTCTTCTCAAAGGAATCTTATACAGCTGGTGACTCAAAAAAATGTCATAATACCATGACAATCAGCAAAACTTAGATGCACCATTACCTAAAGGAATCCAACCTATCCCCACAATCCACGGCCATTTGTCTTCATCCACTATGCAAAGTCTGCACTATTGGTCCAGAAAACTCAACAGCTAAAATACAACATACTAACTAGGAGCTGTGTAACTCACTCTAGGCCAGCCTCTGCGTCTGAAGAAAATCAAATATAGCTCTGAAATAAGTGAGTCATCTGCATCACATCCACCAATTCTTTGGCCAAACATTATGTCTGAGCCCAGCTGGACAAACAGCATGGGCGCTCTGGCTGGCTAAACACTGCAAATGTAGCTCTGAACCGGTCACAGCGCATGATGCTGCTTGCCCAGCAAAGAAGTTACAGGACATGCAGGCAAAGCCGCTACATGGAAAGGAGAACACTGATGCAAGAGGCGATAACATTTAAGGAAACCAGATTTCAGTAATTCTAATGCTCAAAAAAAAAAAAAATCCACTGTTTCAACATTAACTATTCTTGAAGCCCTGTGGTTTCCAGACAAAGGTGAAGGGCATTTCTGTACCCAGGACAACTCTTCCAGCGTTGCTTGAACACAGTAAGAAAGGCGACAATATAAACCCTTGAGAAATATTGGACCAAAGAAACAAGTCCAAACAGATTTTAGGTTAAGAAACACATGCAGCGACTGATCAACCCCTGCAATACTCACATAAGTTCTCATGCCTTTGGAGGGACATTCTGGGAGAATCATCTGGGAGATAAATTTGTGCAAACTACAAGAAATGTTTAATTTCTTAGCAGATTACGGAAATTCTCAGGGCTGAGATGGAAGGGAAATTTAAGAACTGTGTATGGCATAGAAAAATCTACAGTCCCTGACCTGTCTTTATTTCTTCACAATAATCTGTAATCTCCTTGCGATAAACAATCATTGACCTGTTGTAAGCTTTTTATGCATTTCCCTGAAGATCCCTGAAGATGCTGGTATTGCATGCTGCCAGAGGTAGGCAGTTGACTCGGATGGACTTCAGATCTATTTGAGATAACCTAGTCCTACACTTCGATGTTTGGCCATGAATCTGGACGACTTTGCTCCAAAAATCATCCCAGTTGCAAACCTGCCCTGTCAACAGAAGCTGAAGTTTAAATCAATTTCAGCCAAAATGTTCTTGCTTTGAGGCATCACGGATGACATTTTCCCCTGTGAAATGTGTGCTGTGGCTCAGACACATTCAAATATAGTGGGTTTTTGGCTGTAGTTCAATAATTCTCTTCTTCAAGAAGTGTTCATAGACATCCTACATAAATCTCATTATTCCTAAGTGGTATTTTTACAGACAGTTGTCTGTAAAATAACCCTTCCCCAGGGCTATTCTAGATCTGTGGCGTTGGCTACCAGCTCACAATGCTCCCTGTCCAATTTTCCAAGTCTCGGGTGATTCAGTCCTTCCCGTCTCTCCTTTCAGCCCTCCCTCTAGCTCTGGGCTCAAAACTGCCCTTTAACACTTACTGATTTTTCAAACACATTCCCACATTCTGCATTTCAGCAGCTGCGAGGGGGCAATCGGGCCAAATCCATACTCACAAGCAAAGCTTTGTATTTTAATGCAGCTTTCTCTGCATGGTGGCATTATAGCATCGGCTTTAGGAGGGAGTGGATAGGAGACTGAAGGCCTGGAAGAAATTACAACAGCCACAACAAAGGAAAGACTTCAGCATAGCCTCTCCTCCCACAGTTACTGTTATTTTAAAATTCTCTTGGATTCAGGTGCTGCTGCAAGCCACAGCAGACAGTGTGACATCTTTAATGTGCTTCATAATTAGTTTGCCAGCTGCTGCCGGCAACAGAGACGGGAGGTTTTTGCCAATCCAGTGGAAATGCAGAGAACACTCTGGATATTGGGAAGGATGGTGTTTATATTCACTTTCATTGCTCCTCTTTTTCGTTATTTTCCCTCAACAGAAGCATCCAGAGGAGTCCATGAACAGGAATGGCTCATTTGGAGACTCAAACTAACAGTTTAATGGTGTTCATTAAACTCAGACGTGATAAAGAGATTCCGAGTACCCAATAGCATGCATGCTCCTGCCCCTCCCTCCAAGGCCTGTATTTTGTGGCTAAAAGAATGCTGTGCTTGTGACAGGCATTTATGCAGAAGTTTTCTTCTGCTGTGCTGTATTAGGAAAGAGCAAGCCTTTGGCAGAAAGGAAAAAACGAGCAGAAAGAAGAGCAGACAGGATCCATTGCAAAGACAGCCTTTCTTTTTCCTCACAGCATTAACTAAGACAGTAAACTGGCATGCTGAATTGGTCCCTCACCTACACACCATCCCCATTCCAAATGCCTTCCATTCATGGGTAGGAAAACGAGACACCTAAAATCAAGGAGAATTGGGGTGGTTGCTGGGAGGAGAAGTACGGAAGGAATAAAAAAAAAAAAGAAAGAAGAAACCTCAGGCAGAAGGCTCTGCCTGCAGGTTATTTCTCCTCCCAGCCCAGCCTCCAAAAAAGGCTGTAGGCCACACTCCCTTCACAACACAGATACTAACACATCATGGGTTGGATGAGGAATTGGGCCATTTTTGAAACAAGCAGCAATGACACCACCAAAAGAATTCATCCAGCCTACGTTTCTTGCCCACAGCTGGGCTCCCAGGGAAAATAGTGTCAGAAGCAGGCCACATGTTTCTGGTGGGTCTGCAGATGGCAAATTGGTCAGAGAATTGAGAAGGGAACCAGATCCACTGGGAGCTAGTCACAGCCCCACTGATGACTTATTGCATTAGTCCTTTCACAATCTTTACTCAACTTTTCTGTTGATTCTTTAAAAAAAAATATTCCCTGTTTCTAATGGAATTACTCATACCATAGCTGTGCTTAGTTCTGTACTTGAACTCACCAATGATTTCAATACCCATCCTTCGTGAGTGCTTCATAGCTGGAATGAATGATGTCTGCAAAATGCTTCGCATTCCTGGGATACTAAGGGGGTATTATGAGTACAGTACAAAGTCAGATCAGTAAGTCAAGAGTGCTAGAGAAGGTGCTTACCAAGAGGAATGCTCTCACTGTTGGGATCTTGTTCAATTCCATTAGCAGTCTGAGTGCTTTCTCGTGGTTGCTACAGTACTCCTCGTACACAAAGAATTTGTCTTTCTGCAAGGAAAAGCATATTAAGTTATTGACTTGGATAAAACTGAAGTGCCAATATTGTCTCAGTCTGATACCAAATTCTTTACAAAGGAGTGTGCACACAAGTGGCGTTCGGGTTGCATTTTACATGAAGTGAATGATACTCCCCAAATGTCAATAACGTATAGAGGTGTTCCACTAATTCCAAACTTACTCTTGTAAATTAGCATCAGCTTTTGAGCACAGATCTCTGCAGCACTTTTCCTTTTAATGCATCGCTGAAATAATATATCCTTTGCTGAAAGAACAGATTTTGCTATCTCAGGGACACTCACGTATGTGTTAAGATATTCCAGCAGAGCAGACAGGAGCAAAGTAAAGGCAGGAGCAAGGGGGACATAAACAGGACTGACATTTCGGAGCTGTGCTGATTACTGCTGCAGGAAGAGGAAACAGAGATGGCTGGGAAGAACCAAGGACTGGAACATGTCAGAGGGGAACTATGGCACGTAAAGCAACCAGCTGGAAATCCCCTGCCTTGCAGGGCGGAGGGGGAAAACACCGGTGAATTGACAAATTCACTTCGTGTTCCGAAACACAAAGTGATGCAACAGCTGCCCACAACAGCTCTTCCGAATGGAAGCATTTCATTGAACATACACAAAATATCCAATGTACCATGGAAGTGAAAGGAGGAGAAAGGTAGCTTTACAACTAGATTGAGTTACTTAGAGTGGACCACGTCATACCCACCACTACCTGTAGTGGAATGAAATCCCTTGTCAAGAACCAAGGGAAAACTGCTCAGTTCTGCTTTCCTGATCTTCAGAGCCAAAGACAGTGCATCTTATAATGAACATTACCAGAGTCCACAGCAAACATCCGCAAATACTTTGAAGTGATTCACAAAAGAAGCAGTAACAACTATTTCCGTGCCTTAGTGGACCAGGCAAGGAGGTGAGTCAACCCTTTTGAGGCTGTTGGGAAGGGCTGAACTTTTAGCAGCTATGCTACAAGATCTCAGTATTGCGTTCACTGGAATCAAAGGAGGTCAAGAGGCCTCATTAGGCTTCAGTCAGGTTAAACAGTTCAGAAACCAAAAAGTACCCAACATTTATGGGGTGCTTCTCATAATAGCAGCTTCTCTCCTGGTTCAGCTAAGCCACAGTGAAGTACCATGCAGAGGTACACAGAAAAGCTCCTTTGCATACTAAAAGCAATTTAGCTGTGTTAGGGGTAATGCACAAGACCTTGCAGCGCCAGCACCTCGGGGCATCATGCCGTGTAGACAATGCCCTGCAGAGTTTGTTGTGGTGTTCACATCAACTTCCTGTTTAGGATCCTGGCATGAAAATATTCTCCCTGAATTAACTAAGCTCTCCAGAACTTGGAAGTTAATTTTCTGAGTTTTGATGGGCCTCCTAGCACTCCTCAGGAGACGTGGAGCGCCCTGTGCTAGCTCCCGATGAGATACCTGCACTCTGGCTACCTCTAGGACAGCTTATAGTGATCTAACCAAAAACCACTGCCAACTGAAGGAGTTCAGTAACACAGAGCCCTGGGAACACAGCTGCGCTCATCGGGCATTCCCTTCGCTATTGTCACATGGAAAAGAAATCGTGTTTATATTAGTTTAGGAGAAGCATTTGACATTCTGGTCAGATGCTCAGTGCTTAGACGTACATGCTCAGAGACTGAAAAGCACTTTTAGATTTATTTGTTTTAACTAACAATGTGGTGACTTTTTTTTTCCCCTCCTCATGCCTCCAAAGGAAGAGCTGACAATGAAAAGATGCATTTCCAAACACAGCAACAATGGTACAAAGCAAATAAAACAACGGCCACAAAGTGCGGTGCAAAGAGCTGGAACACAGTTGTTCAAGACATCCTTCATCTACAGCTGTTCCTATTGCTCTAATACTGGGAAGCTAGAAAGAAACAAAGGCTTCTGACCACCAGATGCAGGAAAAGGCGGGATTGAATCCATACCACAATAGAAAAGAGGCAACTGACAGACCCAGAATTGTTTTTATCCTTAAAATGGAGAGTTGCAGAGCGAGAGGACAGATTTACGAGTTTCCCCTACATATCCTCCCCTCCCCTCAGCTCCCTGGATGCACACAAGCAGCATGCACGAAACTAAAAATAGCAACCATTAACACAACAGCATCCAGTGCATCAATGCACACAAAATGTCATCGCTCAGGTTTCTGACTGCAGCTCTGAATGTCTGGAGTTTGGGGAGGTTATATTTAGATCATGACAAAATCCCTCTGCTGAACTCAAGACAGTACAATAATTATACACACACCAGAGTGCTTTCATCAAGTCTTTCCCATCTGTCCCTCTTGCATGAGACCCACAAATATGACAACTATGTTTTAAATTACTCCGTGTCTGAAGTGTTTAATTTCCTCTCTGGGTGACATTCAGTCCTGGACTCTCCCATCCCCTGGTGAGGAAATTATCAGTTACATAATTACAGATGTTAGCCCAGGAATTCGGAACCTACAGTTACTCTATATTAAAGTGCAATTATGGTCAGAGAAGTGACCGCACAAAAATGGCACCTTCTTATTCAGCAAATCTGCTGGATACACAGCTAGACCTTCTGGCTTTGGTGACAAAAATAAGTCTATACCGTTCTTAGTTTGGTTAAATATTTAAGCCAATAGTTTATTTTTCATATATGTTATTTTGGGTCTGGTAGAACAGCCCACAAATTAGCGCAAATTTGAAAATAGTTTTGGCTAGAAAACTTATGGAAGACATTTGGTAAACTGCAATCATGTTATTTGGATGTATTTTTAATGAGGCGTGACATTTTCTTCTTTCAAAGCAAGCTGAAATCAGTTTTGTCAACGTGAAAACCCTGAACAAAAGAGATTTCATTCTGAACAGAACAAAATCCCTGATGACTTAAAAAGTAAAACTGATCACTCATGCAGCATTGCTCCTAAAAATGAGATGAAAACATTTCACTTGAACAAGCTTATTTTATAGCTACGAGGTTGCTGAAGCTCTGCCAGTATGACAGGAACAGAAATCAAGCACCAGTCAATCCGCTGCCTTTCTGCTATGCAATCTTATGTTTTCATCACCAGTACAGGACAGCCTACATTGACGAGGTGTGATTACTCAAAGTTCGGTGTATACGTTCTCTTTGATGTTAAAGGTCTGCTCTACATGTCGTATTTTTTTTCAGTCAGCAGATTTAATTATGAATTAACGTTTAAGTGAATTTGGTATGACCATAACAGAAAGTAAAGAACAACAACTCTAAGAAATTCCAGTAGCTAGCATCAGACAACGGACTTTTCACAATCTTCTGATCAAACAGAATACACCAAGGCAAACAAAGTCTGTCCTCCAGAACAAAACAGCTTTTCACAGCTGAATAACAGAGCAAGCATATTTCATCATTTGTTAAAATACTTCCAAAAGTCAATGTGCATTAGCTGCAGTGAAAAATTATAGCTCTTCTGGAGCCACTGCAATATTGGCTTATTTCAGGTATTGCCCAAGATCTGAATCCTTCCAAGCTGGAGATCGGGGAGGATGTCCTAGCATTAATATAAACGGATCAATCATGATCCTGGAGGCTTATTATGACTAAAAGTGGTGTCCTGTTTTTGAGCATGGGTGGATTGTTGTTGAGCTAGGCTGTTCTAGGCCAAGGTAAACCATGAAAATAGTCCAGTCTATGGATATTAGAAGAAATTTAAGATACATAGATCTCATCAACAGGACCCAAACACTATTCTGGTGGATCTCACCATGGGGAATCTGGAAACATCTGTCAGAGGTGTGTAATACAAGGAAACTAGAGAAGAAATGCCCTCTGAAAAACTGCATCTGAAAAAAAAATGTGCTTCAAACATTCCCAAACTCTTCTCTAAATTTGAGCACTTTGAACATGGAGCTTCTGGAGGTAACATCTGGCTGCTGACAAGGACGGGGTTTATAATCTAAACTAAGAATGACCTTTCCAGGTGATCATGATAGAAGATACACTGATATGTTCAAGATTCACGGGCCTTATGTCATTTCCTCGCTGAAAACTCTCTGAGGATACACTGTGATTTGATGATAATGGGAAAAAAAAGCACTGAGGGCATTTTTTTTCAGCACTTCTGTTTTTTTAAAGCACATTACAACACAAGGACCTTAGGCAAAATGAAAAAAGAAGAAAGTAAAGAAGTATCACCCATATTTGCCTTGGGTAAACAGGCTAATGATATGCTCTGTCTCTCTCAAAAACAAAACAACACATTCTTCAGCCACGTTGCAGGAGTACATCACTAGAAGAGAACAGCTGGCTTTTTCTCCAGGAAACCTCGAGTGTACTGCAAGGGCTTCTTGTGGTGGCAAAATAGTGTACACAATTTCAACAAAACTGGTTTCAGCATCATGGAAATGCCTTCAGGAATGACTGTTTCTGAAGCTTTCTGAAGCACAGTTTTGAGGGGTTTGTTTGTTTGTTTTTTCTGTGAATGCTTTTGCTTCACCAGAACAACCCCAATAAGGGAAATGGAGCTTTGGAAACCTGATCAGAGGGGAACTCAAGACTCACTTTGAACCACAGTTGCTGCTTGCATCTCCTGCTGGCGACTCACTGTGGAAGCCTGTGCTGTGAGAGGGGACAAACCCCACATCCCTCACTCCCACATACCTGCAGCGAGGCTATTCTAAAACCTAGGCACGGTCTGTACACAAGGACAGATCATCTCCTCCTCTCTTGGTAACCTGCTGTTGACTATTCCCTGCTCAGTCCTGAGGTGCCACAAAGCTTCTAATGTTCTTCCTATACTTCCTTAGGGTCGTTATGGATAAGACCAGCTTCTTCCATATATTCTGAATTGAAAGACGTTTGACTTCCACCTGCATAAGCTACAGTTCCCTAGGGGACTGAAATGGTTGTCGTACACATTATTTGCAATGCATTCCACAGACTACAGTGTAAACTGATCTCAGTCAAATGGCTGTATTAGAGGACAAATTCTTACCAGCACTCATCTCTATGTATTATAGTTTCGTAATTCCTGCTTTGTTGCATGTTTGAGAAATAAGAAACATTCAATTACATAATTAAATTTTGCAGGAATAAAGTTACAAAATGCTATGTTCATGTACAAGACATTGCCAATGACTACACGTAGCAGGCTTGAATTCAAACTACAAGATACTAACATTTCTGGCTAGTCGGTGCCACCCTGAAATGCAGTAGACAATTCAACAGTGTCACTCAAGAGACACCCTCGCTAATGAGTACTGAGATGATAGTACAGGACATCTTGTTGGTAGGCAATGATACGGTATTGCAAGTCTTTAACTGAGTACATCAGTATTTTCTTCAGCAGCTGACAGTCAGTCCTTATAGATGGTAGAATTTTGGGGCACTGTTTCAATATAACACATTGCACTATTATTTTAATTGTCACAATGTAAATAAAATTTGTAATTGGTAAAGCTCTATAAGTCAAGAATGGCTGTATAACCGCTGTCCGCTCAAGCTCAATGAATTATGAAAGCATGAATTATAATTATGAAAGTGTAATAGAACATGTTTTGATGGGAAGTTGGCCTGTGGCTTAATGCAGTTAATAAGAATTTGAAGAAATGGCTATTACGTATATACTTTCTAATTTTTCAGACATCTCAGGAGGGCAGCTGCATGCAAAAAAATCCATAGCTTTGAATTATTATACTTGTAAATCAGTAAATCAGCATTTAAATGAGTCCAGCTTGTGACGAGGTATATGCAATAATTGATCTTGCATACACAATCAGTGCATACTCTATGTTCATATTAGTTTGCAATAATAAGAAGCAAATTATAATGAGAGAAGCAGTGGTTCTCTGACTTCCATGATTCTCTCATTTCCAATTCCATAGTTCCACGGTCCCTATTTATAGGTCTGTGCTTTCCAGGTCACCTAGCAGTACCAATCTGACTGGCACACATAATTGTATTATGAATGTATTAAGAGAACAAATAATAAAACTATCAGACAAAGTCAGATGACACAAAAGTAACCCGTCAAAATGTTTTGAACAACCTGGAACTGTCAGAGTCAATTTGTACCACAACTATTTTGCATTTTGTGGCTGTGGCATTCTTAAGCTATCATTGAGTCTAAACACCAAATTTTCTTTATTTTTGAGCTGCAGTAATCAGGAATTCATTTATTCCATGGTAAAAGGTATTAAATGGTAACTCGTACCATATTTCAGCAAGTGCAAGATAAGCTATTTCATGTTACGTTTCATTTACTGAACGATACATGTATGCACAGACACTAACTACTGTAGATGAGGTACAGCCTTTTGTTTTCAATTTTTGTCTTCATGGGTTTCCAATGTCATTTAAGTACAAAAAATATTCATTTACTTGACATCGTGCTGCTTTTCTGAAATATTTGGAACCAAAGTAGATAAATTCTCAGTAATAAGTGTGATCAGCTGTGTGAGGGGGAGAAAAAAGGAAAAAAAATATTCAATGGGAAAAGAAAGAATTTCTAAAAATACCTCGTTTAGCTGAGTTTGATGTGGCTTCTATTGTTCTAACCTCATTCACAAGTTTTTTTCCCACCCTAACTTCAACTTTCATA
This sequence comes from Nettapus auritus, assembly GCA_011076525.1. Classification (NCBI taxonomy): domain Eukaryota; kingdom Metazoa; phylum Chordata; class Aves; order Anseriformes; family Anatidae; genus Nettapus; species Nettapus auritus. The sequence continues at coordinate 6,958,089 of CM021784.1, forward strand.
CAAGACACACATTGTCACAGTACTGCTACAAGCCATAGAGATTAGGGCTAGTTAAAGGGCATGGGAGCTTATGACAGGAAACTGCATTTTCAGATAGTGTTAAGTCATTGTACTTACAAATTTTAAGAAAACATTTCCCAGTTCATGCTGAGACTGAGGTTCTGGTTGTAAACAAAATTCCAGAGCAGCCAGGAACTCCTTGTGAACGCCAAGAATGTCTTCGATGTTAGAAAATAAGATCTGAAATACATAAAGAGAAATCCAACGCTAGCTGTTAATACAACACTCTCAGGTATATTAGGGTAGTAGCACCAAAATACTGTGGTTTTAAACCTATTCCTGAAAGGATCTAAAGCACAGACAGTAACTGGCAACGAAGGAATTACATTGTATTTGCCCCATTCCTGGCCTCCTGGAAATCTTTATTGCTACTGATGTACCTGCTGTAAATGAAGGTTATCTTTCCAGGCACCTGAGCATGATAAATGTGAACAATCCTTTTCCAATCTATAGAAAGTCTCCTGTAAGACCAAACAGGTGAATGGAATCACAAGGACCAAAGTGACTTTGCAGGAGATAGAAGCAGGAAGTCATTTGCTTTTCCTTCCCACACATTATAAAGCATTTCCTAGAAGAAAGGGACATGAAGCTAGCGCTCACAAAGATGTACCTGTACATAAGAGACCAAATCTCCGCAACATGTGAGCTAGCATTTCACTGACAGGAGCACAGAATAGCGTAAAATATTTCCAAACCACAAGAGCAGAGTTTTAGAGTTCCATTTCACCACTCGCAGTGACTGTAAAAGACGTTTGTCGTGGGAGAGAGGCCCTTAGTTTAGATGTGCACTAAAGAGAGGTTGTGCAATCTCACAGCTAAGTGATCCCTAGGAATTTGAATAGGCATATGCTAAGGGAAAGAAACTGCCAGGAAAAAGGTGCTATAAGCATATAGAGTTTTATTAGGCTGTCATCTTCGTATGAAAAATTAAAAGAAAGTGTGAATACATTTATAGAAGATGGGAGATCACCTGCACAGGAGGAGAAGTCCTGATGCATGGTGACACAGCTATCAGTACTGACAGCCACTGGAGGAAAACCTGACTGTGCAGACCAAAACCTGGCGTCTGCCGTGACATACACACTGCTGACACCATTTTCCATCACTCTGCTTTAACCATGCCAGTTGTAAAGAGAAGATTTGCTGTGCAGTCAAACCAGCTTTCATATTGGAAGCCGCCTCCCAGGTCTTGCACAGCGAGTGGGTGTCACTCCTACAAACCCCAAAGACAGCAGCCTGGCAGAAGCAGCCTTCAGCTTCCTGGCAGTTAGTGGGGGAACTGAGTGAGCCTAAGATCTACCAACTCCTGAAGCACCTTACAGTAACATTAACCTTTTCGGCTTTATGAGCTTTGTTATGCAGAATTTATTCAGCAGATGTGACACTAATTCAGGCTGGTGGATGGTGATACAGCAGTAATTAAAAAAAAAGAATCTCTAAATTAAGTATAATCATTAAGGACAGGAATGAAAACAGATTCTTGGTTTAAATCCAGTCTCCCTCTGGTTTTGCGGGGATAGACATGACAAGGAATTCAAGGAGCCTGTGCATGTACTCAGATGCAACTCTGTATCTTGTGTTATTCAAGGACAGGGAGAGCATTTTTCTCAAACTCCTGCAAGCTGGCTGCATGCGCAGAGCACATCGTGTTGCATTTCCCTCTTCTTTGCTCACCTCTGACTTCAGGAACATCGAGGTATGGGAGTCTGCACTACCATTTATGTATACTTGTGCCTCGTTGCTCCTTTCTGGCCCTGAATAAACTGAAGATTCCAGCACACTACTTGCACTGAGGGGCTCTGAACCCATCAGAAAAGCAAGGACAGGGAGCTAGGACTGTTTCATCGCTTCCAGAAAACTTCCAGTGCAAAGTCAAGCAGAGCATATGATGGTTCTATCGCATGGCTGAAGTGATGTGATGACACATCAGCCTGTTTGCATGGCTGTGCCAGAAGCTGTGCCAAAAGAGGATTAACAAGGAAGAGGAAAACATCTGTCAAGGATGATTTTCTCCTTCAGGAGCAGTCTTCAGGAGGGTATTTTGTGATCCAAGGAATATCTGTGTAATCTAATAAATTCTGTGACGGTCAGGAGAACTCTGCTTGCAGCAGATTTCACAGGTAATAGGAGTCACTGGAAAAATCAAGGCAGCAGAGAGACTTTGGCTGCATTTGCTTTTGTATGTGATACACCCCTGATAAACTTCATGTGAAGGATCTACGGCTCACAGCTTGTGTAAACCATCGGGTTGTGCTGCCTTCACCGTGCTGTATCAGTAAAATGGTATCCCTGTCCTACTGCAAATGCAGCATGACGCTAACATATCAATAGTTATTCCCACACAGGGCAGCAAATAAACCGAAACAACACTGATGATGCTGCTGCAGCTGTTAGTCACTGGAGCACTAGGCCTTGCACGGGACTCAACGTGGCCTCTCTGGAAGAGGATACAGTGGCCAAGGATTACTGACAACTTCACTGCTCAGTGCCAGCCATAGGAGAAACCCGCAAAAATAGTATTGGGAGCCATAACCCAAGTTACCCTAAAAAGTACTTTTTCCTTTTGCTTCGAGGTAGGTGACTGCCAGAATGCCTTGGCTTTTCCTTAGACATTTCTGCTGCATGAGGAAAGAGAGGAAAAGACAGGGTTCTCTTTACATGAGCTACCAAACCATATATGCACTCTCTGCTACCACCTTTTCTGCTGCCACCCACCTCACAGCTCCCCGATGACCCAGGATATATAGTATTAGCGGGCAGAGTTATCACAAGTCCCAACACAGCCTCGCTTGTCCTGCCTCTACCAGCAAGGATCAGCAGAAGGAAAGAACCACCATCCTTCAACGGCAGGAAAGACAACTGCATTGTTTAGGACGGGAGGAGGAAGGGAGAGAGATAACATTGACTCTGGTCAGAAAAACCGTGCCTTTGTGATTCTATTTCACCAGCACTAGGCATAGGTCCTTTATTACCAAAGAGTAGCTCTGTTATTGAAAGCTGGGTATTGTAATAATAAGAATTAATGAGGCCTCACAGCGGCCTCACAAAGGCACCCGCAGGCAGTTGAAGAATGACACAAAAATGAAGTAGTACTTCCCCAGAGGAATGTGATGGACCTTAGAATACAAATACATTTAATCAGCAGAGAAAATAAGGGCTTTTTTGCATGGGCTATGTGGGCACTGCGTCTGAGTGTATGGCAGTCATAATGGTATCTGAGGAATGAGAGAATTAACAGCAACTTTTCACCAACCTCTGCAGTTGTTTGTCAAATTGCCAAATGGTTGTGTACATTTACTTCTCCAGCAGAGGTTTCTTGCACACTTCTCTACCCACAGGATCTCTTATCACTGATCACTTGTCTACTTTTCTCTCAGCCGTCCCCAAACTTACTTCAGACTGTAGATGGTGAGCTTCCAGGGAACAGGGACTTCCAAATTTGAAGACAGCAAGAGGCTTACCTATAAAACCTGCCAAACCTTCTTGCTACCACCCCATGCTGATGCCAGTCAACCAATAATTGTGTATTGCTAGCCCACGGAAAGAATTGCATAATGGAGGCTGGATCCCTGCTAGGATCTCTGTACTTCCAGGTGATACTGCTGTAAAATGGAGGGATCAGCCTTGAAGAAACCCGTCAGCTCTAGTAGTGCTGGCCAGTATGATGTACCTGTTGTTGCTGCACTCTGCTCCCATTAATGTATAAAGCAAAGACTCTGCTAATGTAGAAGCTACAGGACCAAGTGCAAGTCCAATAAGCAAGACTCTGATGGCAGACGCTGCATCCTTTCCCAGTGATGCTGAGGTTTCATTTGTGTACGAAGGAGGTTTTGGTTTCACAAGCATGTGTGTAACAAAGAGGGTTTTTAAGCCAAATTGCTAAAAGAAAGTGTTGCTTATTTTTATGAATATAAACCACAACAACGCCTCCTGTGACAGCACACAGTAGAGAAGCTAGTACCTCCCAGCTCTGTGTCCCATATGCTTTTCCAATGCAAAATTAATTCAGCAATGTCCTCATGCTAGGGTCTCCCATTCCTCAGTCCTCCCACAGAAGCCCAAATTCCTTCCTACTACAATCCAAAGGAATATTCCTGCCTCCTTCTTATAAAACATTTCATTTATAGTTTGGGAAGAGACAACAGATGTGAACTGGCTCACTGATTACTGTCAAGCAAAATAGATAGACAGAGCCACTTCATTCCGTGCCTTTTCCCTTAAGGGGGCTAAAAAGGTCTCTCTGTCCTCTATACACCATTTCACAAATCTTGCCAGAAGTTCGTGTTTCTGACAACACTACACGGTTATCAAATTCTATTGAAATTAGCTGGTGGGATGAAAAAATGTTGGAAGATGACAGCTAAACAAACGGGCAAACAGACTGAGAAACTGTCAGCGTGAGCCTCTTTTCCTTTGGGAACCAGTTTAATAACAAGCATCAATAAGACATGAGGATGTCTGATAACCATATCCCAGAATCTAGCCTTTCACTATGTATGAAATCCCCATCAATGAGGAATATGGAAGAAATACCTTAACATTCTCCTCTGTGATGTACTTCTCGGCTTTGTCCACAGCATTCTGGCGGATCCGGTGAAGAAATGCCTGCAGAGAAGAAAAAATGATGTTCAAACGTGTTGATGTAGTTTGTTTTCATTCCTCTATATTACCCTCTGGTTTCCCATCAACCCAGTGTGGCTGATTACCTTTACGACTGAATGAATGTAACCATCCACCAAATCACCACCACAGTGCTTAGACTCAGGACAACACAAAAACAATTTCCTACAACATTGCTGGGTTTTGTCTGGTGATAAATGTCTTACCTCTGATGAGATTTTTAGACTCAGTTATCTGTTACTACCAACAGACCACAGCAAGGCTCTGTTTATTTGTTTCTTTGAGGGTTTCCCCTCTAAGATGCAGCTGTTTTGACTCTGGGAGGCAGAGTGCCTGATGTACATCAAGATGCATGTCAGTGAAAAGGACCGGGGGGAAAAAAAGAACTACCAGAAGCACATTCACGCTGCTAGATAGAGCTGAGGTATGTCAGAGCCATGGACTGGGGTTATGGACACTTCCAACAGACTCGATACTTGGGGAAGGGAAATGAAAATCTGCAGACAACACCTGTGACACGTTATCCTGTTTGCTGTTTCGTTTGGTTATAAACAGGCAAAACGATGCTAGAACTTTTCACCTAGGCCAGGTTACCCCTTTCCTCAGCTCTGCAAAAGCTTGATTTCAGGCTGCAATCAACAAAAAGCCCCAGGCCAGACAGAAATGGACAGCAATTCCAATACCAGCCTTTGAAGCTTAATTCTGGGCACTAGAAGTGAGGAGCTACTTACATTTGCACCGAATAAACCCACAGCACATTTGGTCCAGCGGGAAGGATTTAGCAAAGCATGCTTTGGGGGGTTTCTACTTCAAATCTCCCCTTTTCAGCAACCGTTGGCTCAAAGGCTCTTCTGAAGCGAGAGCAGGATCAGCAAAGAGATGCAACTGCCTGCAGGTGAGCCTGAAGGGAAAGCAGCGCAGGCAGAACCTGCCCTGACAAACTACAACAGCCATGCACGGGAGGGGAGAGGGCTTTCCTCCCCGTCTGACTTGCCTCCCACACAAAGGGTGAGCCCTGGGGAGTACTGTGAGCAAAGAAGGAAGGAACTTGTCTTACCCACCTGAGACAGAGGAGAAACGGGTCAATTCTTTGTATTTATGGTACAAAGCAGCTTTGTTACAGCTTGATAATAATAAAAGGCTTTTAAAAGTTGACCGCTCCTGAGCAACGTTCACGTCAGCTGATGCACACTCAGCTTTTGCTTTTTTCCTTCTCCCCTTTTGCCTGTTGGGACTGCCAGCAGCTTACAGCCTGATAGGAAGCACCGTCACTGAGACACTCAGAGCTTACAGAACACCTCTGCCTCTCTTAGTTTGGTTGGAAGACAGCAAGCTCGTCCCTGCGTCTTACTTTCAGCCCCCAAAAGGGCACATCCCTGTTTCTGATTAGCCACGGCTCTATAACACGTCACCCATTCAGCCTTTACAGGACAGGCACCAAGAGTAATAATAAAAGTTGAGTTAACGAGGCACACAGCCCCTACATGTGTTTAGGCCTTGGGTTCTTAAGCTGCTTTTTTGTGACCAAACTTCCAGGCCTACAAGCACCTTCCTCCCCTTGTATTAACAGGAAGGGGATCCTGGCTGGATTCCAGCTAGATATGGGGAATTTGGAGCAGGTTGGGTGGACTGAGGAGTATGAAAACCAGATTCCTGCAGTGAAGAACAGGACTTGTGCCAGTGGCAGAACGGCCGTTTGACAAAAACCTGCCCAGCCACCTCGCCACTAACCTGGCCAGGAACTGCTGCTGTGCGAATGTGCTGCCCAGCATCTTGGAAAACTCAGGAAGTGTCTGAAATGAAGCGTTCAGCGGGATGACTAATGGCAGGAGGACTGACAGGAATAGCTGCTGCCCTCCCACTTCACTGCTGGGTGTGACACCTGAGCGCTAAGAGGCACGCATCTGATTTACGCGAGGTAGCTCGTCACACTGAAGTCACGTATTCGCAAAAGATAAGCCAATCAGGGACTCTTCCTTGCTTTAATCACATCTGTTTGGAGACAACAAATCCAATTGGAACGATTAATTAATCTAGACAATTAGCAGCTCCACTGGTGACTAATATTTACCTGCATATTAGTCTCAGTGTGTTGGGTCTAATAATAGGAAGACGGTAAACAGAAGTGCCAATCACATTAGCCGTTACAGGCCAGTCAATAAAAAAGCAGAGCCTGTGTTAATCTAAAAACCAGCCTTGCTGTGATGCTTGTCTGAAGTGATCATTTAACAGGAGCGTGAGAAATGGAGAAAGGGAGAGCAAGAAACAAATGAGAAAGGCACAGAAGAGAGAGCAGAAAGGATGAGACACGTAACAGGGAAAGAGGCAGCCGACTTACTGGTTAGTTTGTCGGATCTTCTACAAGCCTCTGATTTGTCTTGACGTGCACAAGCAGCAATCTCTCCAGTAGCATTAAAAACAAGAGAGCTACACGAGATTTTTGTCCTAGAAATTCAGCAGTATACTTTCCCAAACGCAGCCCAAAGATCCAAGCGTACAGGCCGCAGCACCATTTGTTCCCCAGCTCTCAATACCTTTTCATCTGCAAACAGTCTCTTTTGCAGCACGGTCACTCGAATTAAAAGCATGACAAATGCAGCCTACTGACCAGCAGCCCGTGGAGCGAACGTTGTGTGCCCTGTTCACATGACAACACCACTTCCCTTCCAAACTGCTTCGAGCTTGGAAAAAGCAGCCCTTTTCCCAGAGATGATGTTCAGCCATTTAGGTCAGTGTTTTCCAAACGTCAAGCTATTTTGGTGCTACTGGTTTTCTACTGGGCCCCAGACTTCTGTATCCAAACCATCCTTCCCTTCACCGGCTGACAGCCTCTAAGGCCCGCTACACAAGCGGTGCGTGGCTCTCTTTGGGGAACAGAGTGGTATGAACTTTTATTAGACCAAGTGATTTACCTGGAAAACCAGACAGGTATTTAGGGCAGGACGTGACAAAGAGGAGGAGGAGGAACTTTAGCAACTTGCCCTGCCCATATCTCATTTATATTCCCAAACATTCTGTTTAATTCAGAGTAAATACTTGAAGGGATAGGAGCTTTTCTGGCCATTTATAATGTTGCGGAGTCAAATGCTGCCTGCTCCCTCCTAGGATACAGAACAATGACCACGAGCATCTTTCCTCCACAACCAGAATCAAAACCCTCTACCATGGCATGCTATCATTTTCCTACATTTACAAATCAGCATGAATTCAGGGAAGGACAGCAGCTTACGATACAAACTTCACTAAAACAATGACATATCAGATGGGGAATACGCTGTTGAAGAGCTAGAGAGATGACCGGGTAACAGAAGTCGGCTGCTCCCTTCTACCTGCCCATACGCTGGTCGTGACTGATGTAAGGTTAAAAATTTCACCAAAAAAAACAACAGATAGGATGGCAGGAAAAAAAAAAAAAAAAAAAAAGACTTTTTTTTTAATCCCCGCAGTTGTTGATTTTGCTCTCTTGCCATCTGTAGGGTTTTGCTGTGCTCACGCTGGGCAGACCCCGGTCTCTGAGCTACCCAAGCTGTACAGAGGGTACTGCTCCCACAGCACAAGGGACCGGCGCAGCCCACGGCCCCTGAACAAAAACACGCAGGGAAAAAATGGGAAAGCAGCCCGGTAGATCTTCATTCTCCTGACAAAGCCCTGCAAAGGGCTCATCTTCCATGTGTGCGTGCTAATCATTAGGAAAACAGCCCACAGAGGATTTGTTTTTGTTTAAAATTCTGCTGCTGCATCAACATAACATTTATTTGTGCACTGTGACTTGTTGCCCTAGAGATCTGCCGCTTCCAAACTCAGCAGGCCATGTCTGATGGCCCCTCGTGTCATGCATAAACACAGCTCAGGGTCTGTCTTACAGCACAATGCCTCGCAGAATTCAAGGAAATCTATAGCAAATTAGAAGGAGCAGAGGGAGAAGCTTCCTTTCTGCACTATGGTGTATCGGGGGAGTTCATAACAACTGAAAAATTGCCTTCTTCTTCCAATAAAGAGTAAGACACTACAAATCTAGAACGTGATTTAATTACAAAACTTCATTTCACCAAATAACCATTTCTAATGGCTCCTTCTTCTTAAAGAGGTTTCATTCTCCAGTTCTTTATCCTTAAAATCCACGGCTGCAATGAAACCCTGTTGCTTGGGATGTCTTTACTCCATCTCTGAACCAAAAAACCATGAAGCACAATTCCAGGAGTCTGCTAACTGGGAGATGTTCTCACATGGAAGACTGAATCAGCTGGGATTTATCTCAAACACTTTTCAAGTGGCCCTTGTTAAACTTTGACTTGTAGTTTTAACTTCGTTACAGAAAATGAGCATTTAGCACCTTCCATCTAGCATAAGCAATGCATGCAAATCCCAGGGACGAGGCAGCCAGAGTTTGCTGGGGCCTCTTCTCAAAGGGGCACTTCCTCAAACGTTCAGAGAGGCCGGGAGATTTCTCATCGACCAGCAAGGCAGGCACACTGTGCGTAACCCAGAGGGAAACGAAAGGAGAACAGAAACAGCGACGAGGCAATGGCGAGCATATCCAAAAGGATTTCAGCCAGAGCCAGAAGCACAATCCTGTGAAGCCTGTGTTCTGAGCAGGGGACTGCAACTGCATCTTGTCCTTGAGTGGCAGACAACTTCGTTAGACCTATTAGCGATCAGCACTGAAGACAACACAGGGATCCACACGCACCTAGTACGTTCGGTGTTAAAACAAACACAGTGCTTTACACTTGTGCAAACAATTGTTGAAAGCTCCTTGCACGTGCAGACATTCTGATTCCAAGAAAACGTGCCCCCAGTGAAAAACCGAAGAGGTGAGGTGAACAATGAATTTCATCATCCGACTATCGCTAACCATGCAACCCCGGCACAGGGGATATCCGTTAATCCGTCCCTGACAACACACAGTAAAATCTGACAGAGATTTGAACAAGAACTTGCAAGTGTGATTTCACTTTCTTTTTTTAATCACTTGAGTAAATATTGGGACTGAATGTGGCTGTCAGATACATTTTTGACTCCATTGCTGCACTGATCATGTCCCATAAAACTCCTTTGTCTTTAGCAAAGCAGCCTGGCAGTCCTGTGGAAACGTGGCTCTACTAAAATAGATTTAAATGATTTAAAAGGAGTGTTTGCTGCAGCTTGTGTTTTAAGAGCAGGTGCATCCTTGTTCATGCTACTCAATTGTTAGCTTTGAACCCTGCCATCCTGGCCGTGTTCTTTTGCTTTCCATCAGATGTGCAGCTTCTGAGCTAAAGCTCTACCCAAACGACAGGAAACACAAATATCCTGCATCCCACACGTGCACTGGAGCTCTCACCTGCGCTCATGTCTGAGAGCCAATGCAACAGATAATCTCAAAATAACGTAACAGTGACCGCACTGGGCTACTTACACAAAGTAAATCCCATCGCATCTTCATCATTGTTATTATTCAGAACAAGCCTGCACTTCTATAGAAAATTAAGTCTTTCAGCACTTCCTCTTCAGTATGTTGCAACTACCTGAACGCAGATCTTTCGCTGCATGCTAGCACAGCTCTGGGTTATTAACCAAGTGGGAACCAAGCCCTTTCAGCTGGGGGCAGACCTTCTTCAAAATCTGACTTCATCCTAGAGACAATTGGATTTTAATGACCGATGAAGTTAATTTTTGTATAAATTCAGACAATTAGTTTTCAAAGATCTCTTGTATTCCTGGACAAAGCCAGCACACACATGGAGAACTCTGGGTCTGATTCGGGTTCTTCAGCAGTGAAGTTTCAGTTCGAAGCTTCAGTCAGGAGGAACTCCTTTGACATCACCAGCGTTACACATGAAAAAGCGGAGCGAGACTGAAGCAATTCTGCTTTTAGAGAACGAATTACTGTACCTTACACTGGAAATTGGCGGTCTGGGATTCACGCATTGCTCAATTACTGGCTGCTCTACTGAGATTTCTCTAAGAACACATTTTAGGTTATCAGTAGCTGGTAAAGGAAGAAAGAACTTAAGCATCAGATGAGTGCATTATAATGAAATTCTCGCAAAGGATATTTCACTTCTGGAGAACAGTTTTCTTCAGATCCTTTGGAAACAAGGAGGAGGCACAGCTGTGAGAAAGCACTCTGCAAGAGGAGCTCAGATCTACAGCCAAATGAATTCATCAGCAAACAGCTGAACAGGGACTTGCCTATAAAGCAGAGGTGTTTAGCAAGAGGAAATAGCATCAGAAATATCCTTTATTGCCCTAATTTCAGGCTTCCTGTGTATCAAATTGGCTTTAAAACCTCAAAGCTCATTGGTACATATTTATTTTTTGATCTATCCCCTGATGAGGAACTAAACTATTAACTAACCAAAAAGATTTCAAGAAAAAAGAAAGTTATGCTCATTATGGAATACTGAGCATATTCTGTGCAAACAGTTCAGGCAGCCTGAGCCGCGAGCTTGCAGCATTGCCCAGTGCTAAGCAGATCCAACAGACTCTAGAGCACAGTTTTTCAAATGGCACTTCTTTTCCAAAGGTTACTGCCCTTGCACAATCTCGGGCTATGTTAGACAAGAAACGAGGTGGACTACTTGTACTGATCACCTATGTTCCGTGAAACTCATCTCACTGCCTTTTGAAAGGAAATATGACGATCTCTGTCTTCGTAACTCTTACTCCTGTCTTCTTAAGGACACCTTCCTTGGGGAGGACGTGAGCTCCCCTGCCCCGGCTCCATGCCCCACATCCACACTTCCTTCCTTCAAGGAGACTTCATTCAAGCGCTGTCGTTTACACTAACAATTAGTTCACACACAAACACAGGGATGTGACAGCACAAATCAGCTCTTTCTACAGAAGACTGCACGACCACTTGCGGAAGAAGTAGATCCTATCCCAGATGAACTGCGAAGACCATCACAAAACAAACACAGCTTAAGTTGCAGAATCCAGATGATGCATGGGGAGAGATGTTTTGTCTGCGGCATGTTTTCAACAGATTTTATTTTTAATGGTATAGATACATAAGCAATAAATACGTCTAGATATATTACAAAACCTCCACGAACACTGACAGCTTAATAATCGTGAATTAAGCACTGATCCTGGCAATCTGAAACCTCGCCTTCCCCTCTTCTTAGCCTGACATTCGGTGAATCCTGATAAATACCAAATAAAATACGGGGAAGCATTCAGAAACTCAGCTGTTTGAAATCATAGATGTATATGTACGAATAAAATGCTCGAATAAACAATCTGGATTATTTCTTTGTAGACTACGCAAGAGAAGTGCCCCCTGCTTATGTAAACTATATGCTTGAGATTTCCAAAACCCAAACTGATTTGTCCTTAACCCATCTTACATTTGAAGGCCCATGCAGTTATGTCCATGCCTGGCTGATTTATCTTGCATCTGTCTTGCCATCGAGTGATTTACTGTCTATAACATCGAAGTTAATGAAAACCAGTTGCAAAATCCCGGCATTGCATAGCACTGGGAGTTCCAGTGGTACTCAAGGCAGTCAGCCATTCCCATCACTTGTTATTTATTTGGACTCTCTTGACAAGGGTTCACTACAAGAAGGTTTCTGGCAACAAGTTGCTGTGGCTAGGATTCACCTCATCCACTTGCACCCCCTAGAAGCTGAAGCCTACCTAAGCTGGCGATGTAGCTTCCCTCCACAACAGAAAACAACGGGCAGGCAACTTCAGAGGGTGAGTCAGTGCACTCCAGGAGTGATGTCTAGGAAGAAAGGCTGAATTACCCTCCAGAAATGCCTTCTCCTTCCAACAAGAGAGCGCGGGTGACAAGCTGTGATCAGACCACCTACCTCGCCTGTGCCCGTCTCACAGCATCTGCAGATACAAAGTGCCAGGGCAAAGAGTGCGAATGAATCACGTCTAAAAGCGAACCAGTGACTGCGTGTCTCAGCATGGACGCACAGGAACACTGGGGGTGCACTGCGAGCGAATACCTGCAAAATTCACGTGCACGGGTACTCTCAGCACGGCAGTGTGCTGGGACTCGGCACAAGAGAACTGATCTCACTGCACTTCCCAGGAAAAATCAAGTACAAAGAAAGCTCCAAAAATACGGCAGGCTGCATCAGTACCGCTGGTGTACGGCTGTTTACACCAGAATACTGCAGCGACAAAGGAAGGTCAGCCCGAATTCATTCATGCATTGACTGATGAAGGAAGGTGAAACCAAAGGGAAGTGAGAGTGAAATATGTCGCAGTGTTTCTCTGCCCAAAGAGAGATCCCTTTCTTAAGGAGGGCTCGCTCCCATTTGAATTACAAAAACCTTTTTTGCGAAGTGAAAGCCAGGCTGGTGCTGCAAAGGAGCCCATTGTCTGCCTCCTACCATTGCGCTGACCTCTCCTATGCCCTCCTCCCCTGCCGACACTAATATTTGCATCCGCAGGCAGGTCTGAAGATCGCAGTTCACTTCAGAGTCCAACAAAAGCTACCTCTTTCACCTTTGAAATCCTTCAGGACTCATTTCTTTGCATCGCCTGCACTCTGGCTCTCTCACCTCCTCTCCACGCTCTCCCTCCTCTCCAACGTGACCACAAATCCCCTCAATTACTGTAGATTAAAACAAAAATTTTCTCCTTTGCAAACCCAGAGCCTAAGGAAGCCCTTCTGTGAGCATCTAACCTTGGATGACTCCAATCCATCTTCAATGTCATCACAAATTACTTGTTTAGATTTTCAAAGGAGCTTAAGAAAGATATGTGCCTAAGTCCTGTAAGCCTTTGAAATATCTTCCCTTTTCTCAGCCTCTTCGTGACTTTCTCTTTTTCTACAATCACAATTTTCATCATCTGACTGCACCACGGAACTCTTCAAAAAGCTTTTAGCATGTAGTTAGTTTGAACGGAGTGTTTTATTTCATTTCTCTTTTACGCAGAGGAATAAATCCTGACAAGTCTGTGTCTGCTCAGCCTTTACCTAACAGAAGTTTGCTTCAGGAGCACGTAAACACTGTAAAAGGCTTCAGAGTCAGACCCATAGAACTTGTATTCATTATGCCCATGGCTGAGAAAAGCCTGCAGACTGCAACCAGTTTCTGACTGCTTACTGGTAACTCCACCTGCAAAGACGTGACCAGCACAGGGAACGTTTCATCAGGTCTCGGGCTCTGCACATCTATTCCTTTTTCAAGAAGGTAAAAGCATCAGAGTGATTGGAAATACCAAGTGGTCCCCAAAAGAGATAGCTAGGTTCAGGCATTGAATGTAATTGTAGCAACGACTGGAGTGTCTCCAGCTAGTAGTTCAAACTCCCGATCTAAGATAAAGAACTTGGATACCAGAAAGAGCGTCCTTTCCCTTTCCTGCTCTCTCTTTTCAGTCACAGTGTCATAACACGTTAAACACTTAATAGACAAAGTTGAAAGCTTTAAAATGAGACCTGGTATTATTAAAGCCCATGGAACTTCTTACATTAGTTGCAATACAGGCTACAGCTTCTCCTGTGCTATCTCCTCAGAAGGCGAGGGTCACAGAGCCGATAAAAGCCTCCAAAAAACGTTGAGTCTTTTCTTGCATACTCATTTTCTGAGTAAGTGTAATGAGTTGATCGTTGTTAATCTTGTGGCTCTGAAATTTTACTTCAAGCGGATGGTCAAGCAAACAGAACTGCCAAAACCTGCAGGGGTGTGAATCCAGGCAACCTCGCTGACCGGCACGTCGTTGACGCAGCTGACAGCCCGGCCCTCAGTCTTCCAGCCAGGTCCACGGGGTGATACTGAATAAGATCAATTTTCAAGCTTAGATTGAATCTCTAAGGTAACAACCAGACCAGTTCAGCTTACTGCCACCAGGTTCACTGACAGCAGTTCCAAATCACACTGTGAATCTACACGGGGCCCAAGTATCATGATCTCAGGTGACCCACAAACTCGATCTACATCACAAATGTAACAAGATCCCAGGATCCCGTTTCACTAGGAACACTGTGTCCACATCTGGCTGACATGTACTTAAATAGCCTCCTAAGTCAGTTCAGAATTGGGCTTTGGACCTAAATCTTGAGATGGCTTCTGTGGGTATCTTCTGTGGGTATCTTCTCAAGGAGACGTCTTTCTGATCTCGATTTATGTACACGCATGTGGCTGGCAAGTGGGACTGGTGATCCTTGGTGCACTGCGACTCGCACATCCCCAGTCTGAATCAGGTTGTGCATCAAACTCCAAAATGCACAGGTAATGTATTCCTATTTGAGCACCTCCTTTACGTATGCGAACATTCTGGTGTTCTCACTGGTGCGTTTCCACCACAGCACAGAAGAATTAGGGCACCATTTCTCTGACTTGATTCCTAACTTTAAGAAGACCCAAGACAAACTGACTGAGCAGTACCTTGTTCACTGATCAAATTCAGAGCTGCAGAACTATCAAGTACAATTTCAAAATCGAGACATTTCACCTTACTGAGGTTTGCAGAAGTATTTTCCTGGGCTCTGTTTATGCACTTACAGGTTTCCTATTACTCTGTCTTTACAGCTGAAGTAAAACGGGAGGCACCGAGTCCTGTAGGTGCCTTGGCCAGAAACCCCAGTGAAACCATCCTGATTTCAGGCATACTGCCCACCAGACTTCGGGCGAGCTGTAATGACTGCGTTTGACAGTCTCCATGCAGGCCCAGTAGACACAGGTGCAGCCTTGGGTCAGGGTTTCCAAGCTGTCATTTCTCGTTGAGGAGATATCCCGCTAGCTGCCCGTGCGGCAGCTGCAGGCAGCGCCGGCAGTCGGCTCCCAGCTGCAGCGGTGTCTGGGCTGGCTCCCCGGCCAGGGCTGTAAATACTTCGGGAACCTGTGCTCCTTCACAACTAGCAACTGGGGCTCCGGGACAGCACACAGTGTCAGGATTCCTGGTCCTTAGCGACTGAAATCTCCTGCTGGGAGAAATGGGCTCGAGTGCCTGCGGTGCGAGGTGAGGACGCAGCTTTCAGCGGAGGAGCAAACTGCACACAAGGCCCTGGCGTTCTGGGATTCGCACCACTGGAGCTGAAGAGGAGTAGCTGTCTCTCCATAGCCCCTGAAAGGTTTCCAAGAACTCCAAATGTACAGGAAAATGGGATTTGGTGAGAAGGAGAGGAATCCCAGGAGAAAAGGGGGAAGGAGGAAAATTCCACTGCCCCGAGCCTTTTTCTGCTAAAGATAACACGTGCCTCAAGCGCCTTGGGCAGCTTTCAAGAAGCCAACTTTCAGGCTTTCCCTGCTATGAACCCCCCAGCTCATAAAGTTGTCAGTAAGCTATGCTTATTTGTGAGCTAGAGGATTAGCCCACAGGTAAATGGAAAGGAAAATGATTCTCGAGAACACTGATTTTTGTCTTCCCCAAGCAAAAGCCACAAGGCTGTGACACATCATCCCTCTGAAATGAACGAGTTAGAAGTTGAGTCTCCAATTTACTGTCTTCACTCAGACTGCTGGTTATGCTGTGCTCTATGTCTTCTGGGGAAAAAAGTATCAATTGCACAAAGATGTACACTTCTATATTTTGACTACACTGTAAATATCCGTACTACCATTATTTCATAGTTCACTGAAGAATAATGCTGGTAAGAGTGAAAGGGTTACAAATATAGTTCTGGGGAGTAATTCAGGCCAAGCCAAACAGCAGACTTTAAAAAAAAGTTCAGTAAAAATATTTCTTGTTTATTTGCTTTTCAGTATTTATTTTGCAAACTGCTAGTCCCTCTGGCATGCTCCCTGGCTCCCCACCCCGATGCACAGTTGCTCCTAGTTCCACAGCACGGACTACTGCTAGCCTTACAGTACATTAGAGCTGCAGTCCAGACCCTGACATTAGTTCAGTTTAAGCTTACTTTGGTCCTGCAAGCAGTGCCTCAAGCGTCTCCACAGCACAAGTCAGCCCAAAACGACCTCTCTGTATTGAAGGTCTGCTTCTGGTAGTCAAGCAGTCTTGTTTAAGGCCAGCTCTAGAACTGTCTCGTTTCACTGAAGTCTGCAGCACTGAAGTACACCAAATCATTACCTAATGCCTCCTGCCCCTTCTCTGTTCATCTTGTCATATCTGCAGTTGCAATTTATTTTTTTAATCTTTATCATGCTCCTCTCTCGTCCCAACACAGGACCATTAGCATTTTACAATTAGGCATTTTACAATTAAGGAACCCAAACCGTATATCAGTCAGTATGTGATAAACAAGCCACTCGAATACTCAAAGCCTGTAAGGTCCGAGGACAAGTACACTTACTGGGAAGTTTCACAAATACTGCCTTCAGTAAGACTACTTCATAAGGAAAGTATTCCCAGCCTCGCTTTGCGGTGGGGCAAAGAGGAGCAGAGGAGGTTACAGCTTATCCAAGGCAACCCATGGAGTCCAGGAAGGAAGCTTCCGATTCCCTGGCCTCCGATCAGATCACTCCCATCTCTGTAAGGAGTACAGGGAATAAACTTGCAAAAACTACCTAGCACTTAGTGCTCCTCTTTTCTCCAAGCACACAGGCTTTTTCACTCAGCTTTGACTACCAAACAAAGCAGGGAGCATTTCTGTTTCAAGGCAACATGTCAGTAAATATATCAAAATTTGATTAAATCTAGCTTAAAGCCTATTTTTTTTTTTTTTTTTTTTTTTCCCAAGCAGTACAATGCTTCAGAAAACGTCCTACCCCAGCAAAGAGAGCAACACAGCTCTGGAGCTGCCGCTTTGCATGCGTCACCCCAGACAGCGCTCGCACACAGCGCCGGTTACGCTTACATGTTGAGAAAGCCAGGCTGCACAGCTGCACCTTGCAAAGGCTGCCCGGCTGCATCTGCAATTATTTACACACACACAAAAAAAATAAAAATAAAAAAAGAGGAAAAAAGAGCGAGCATCTTTCACATGTTGGTTTAAAAGAGGAATTAGAAAAATTAACCTCACAAGCACATTTTTCGTCACCGGCCCTGAGCAGGAACAAACAGTTGAGCTGATGAAGAGCTGCTTGCTCAAAGCACAGCAGCTGATCTGAGCTGGTTTTCCTAAGCGAGCCCAATCCAGCAGCCTCGGCACCCTTTTTAAAGTGTGCACCATGGGGGTGCAGCCGTTTGCGGGGCCATGTGCGATGTTTTCCAGCCATCTTTCCCCTGCTGGGATAAGAGAGTCAAAGACTGAACCGGACAAGCATGCAGGACAGAATCCTCGATTAATTAGGAAATATTACACCAAAATTTTAACCAAACCAAAAATCTTCCTGCAGGTAGACAACATAATTTATGGGGCTTGGATTATTACTCGTTTTTAAACAAATACCACTACATCCCTAAGCTCTACCAAGAAGCCCAAGCGCACCGCAGGGTGGTCTGGAGCTGCCCTCCATCCACACGCCACCTCAGAAACAGCCGAAGGGAGCTCATTCATGTGCTAGGGCTCCTGCCCAGCTTTACAGACTGGAAACATTTGGGCTGCTCTAAAAAGCACCAGTCTGCGGTGCCTCGCCAGACCACATCCAGTACCGAGCAGCAACCTGTCCCACTCCTCCTCAGACAAGTGGAAAACCATGCCGTTTTGCCAGGTCAAAGAGCTAGACAGAGCACTGGCTAAAAATACCTCCTGTCCTACTGCCCCGCGCCAGCCAAAGGGCTGGGCTTCGTAGTTCCCCTTAACTACATTTATTTTGTTGTGACAGCCTCTAGAAAAGCTCCCTCTCATTGTAGCATTTCTTCTCTGCACACATGTTCTTGCCGAACACAATCGTATCACACACGGTCTAAAACCCCAGCTTCCTCTGAATCAGAGCGAAGAATTAGACCATTATATTTGAAGCATAAAGGGGAAGTTGAGAGAGACCGAGAGAAGCTTGCTGGCATGCCCTGAGCGGAATGGCCGCAGCAAGCAGGCTGCCCTCCCTGCATCCCGTAGCCTCCGACTCGGTTTGAGTGCTGGGAAGGTCTGGGGAGGCCGTACCGGCACTGCCTCGGTGCCTCCGAGGACGGAGGGTGCTCTGCGTGGCCTACGGGCTGCTTCAGATGTCATCTTCACTCGGAGCTACTTCGTTTTGTGCTGTGCTAGGAAGGCCGGGTTGAGAATGGGATGATAGTTCTGCTTTTAGACTGCATGCACCCCAGTGCAAAGCTAAAGACGTAGCTTTGGTACCCACTTGCTCTGTCTTTGGAGAGGCGCAAATAGGAACTCCTCCTGAGGTTTTCCATCCAGTATTTTAGTTTTACCAAAAGCAGCTATGTGATCAAAACAGTTTGTTCAAAGTACCCTGATGTTTTCAAGTGAAAAACAGCTGAAATTTTGAATTCCCTTCATCTGAAGTTAACCGAGTTACCTTGTGGGAGCTGTGAAGCAGGCCCTGCTTGTTCAACAAGACATCTCCCCTTGCACACCTTTCCAAATGCAACCCAGCTTCGGTTTCTGCAGCCTTCCCTTTTCTCAGTAACGCCACAGGTTTCTCCCTTGCACTACAATTCCTAGCAGCTCCGGGCTGTAATACCACAAGCACAGTCCTCTCAAAACTGTGTT
Source organism: Nettapus auritus (assembly GCA_011076525.1). Taxonomy (NCBI): domain Eukaryota; kingdom Metazoa; phylum Chordata; class Aves; order Anseriformes; family Anatidae; genus Nettapus; species Nettapus auritus. The sequence goes on from CM021784.1 coordinate 6,977,227, forward strand.
CAGTGCACGTAGTCAGTGCCTGCAGACCTGGAGCTAGAATTTTTCGTCCCATCCCGCCCCAAGTACTGCCCCGCAAGAAAAGGACATTGAGCACCGCCGACGTGCCAGCGCGCTGCCTGGGGCATTTAGCAGGCCATTCATTCTGGCTGCCATCTTCTCCTCGCAAATATTTTCCCCTCAGCTGCCTTTTCATTAGGGGCTGAATAGTAGCACCTACTGTCTAGCCAAGAAATTCACACAAGGAGTTCCCTTTGGAGCGATGCTCCTGCCATTCAGGCTCTGTCAGTGCCGGGGCTCCGCATCCAAGTCCATCATCAGTCACCTCAGCCACTGCTGGCACTGCCTTCCCCAGCGACCCATCCCTACCAGCCCGAAGAACAAACCTCCAAATATTCGGCCAAAGCCCAGCTCCCCCTGCCACCATGCGCCGGGCCAAAGCAAATAGCTTATTTAACACTTCATCCCCCCGTTTACACACTGGATTGAATTTAGCCCTTGCAAGAGTCCCAACCGCATCTGTGAACTCAGCTGATTGCCAGTTACTGAGTGCTCGCACATAGCAGGGCTTTTATTTGTAATAAAATATTTAGAGTGGAAAAACACCCCAGAATTTAATAAAAGCAACAGTCTCAGATTGCCAGTGACTTGTGGTGTATCTATTCAGATGCTCGGAATTCCCTACATAAATAAAGCGAGGCTTTCAAGTTCTGCCAATTAAATAAATGCCTGTTTTAACCCAGTTTTGTATTAAAACAGTGATCAATTTTACTTACACAAAATAAATGTGAGGTCCTGGATTGTAAATAGGCTCCATTTGTGGATGTATTTTCAGTTACTTTCCCTAAATAGCTGACTGTTCACAAGTGGAGGGGGGAGATGACATCCAATTTGCATACCTAAGCACAACAACTCCATAAAGCAACTTAAAGGCAAATTATGCTCACAAAATTACACTTAAATGTGTGGCATTCAAAGTGTTGGCCATCCTCATAGAAAACACAATAGAGATAAAAACAAAAATATATATTTTAGGGAAGAAGTGTTCCTAAAAGTTACCCTGAAAGCTTACAGACTTGGAAAAGAAAGGCAGTAACTTCCACAGTTTGTTTCATCCCTCTTGTGCAGTGAGAAGCCCAAGGACAGAATTCTGAATGCTCCACCAGCTATCATCCAAACAAAATATCCTTTATTAAAACCTTTATTTGATCAGCTAAACTGTCTTTAAGTGCACTACAGATGGCTGATCAAGCAGAGAGCGAAGTAAGAGCATTCCTCCTCCTCTGCTGCTGCCCAGGTAGACGTGCCTGCTCTCCATAGTCCAGGGAATCACTCTTCCCATTTTCCTGTTTCTAGCTATTTTGATCCCTGGAAGCTGCCTGCAGTTTCCTCCGGCCCAGCTATTTCAGAAGGAATACAAGCTGGCAGCAAGGTGTAATTCCACAGGCAATCACACCGACCAGATTCCCTCTCTGCATCGCTGCTTATGCAATTGCAGCCTGATTGCAGGCAGCAGAGGTAACTCCAACAGCCAAACAGTAACCACATAAAAATTGTCACTCCCTTACAGCCACCTTAGCTTCCTGAACTGCCTCATAACTCTCATCTCAGCACTATTGCTGATACTCTTAAGCATGGTAGAAACAAATTAGTTTCAGCTACGACACTCACATTTCTCTTTGGTCTTCCTAAAACTTGCCCTTGACAGCCCCGCTCCTAGAACCACACTGGTCAGGTTAAACCAGGGGGACAGCGAGGACAGGGCTGCAATGCGTGGTCTGTTAGATTCTTCTCCTGACTTTAAAGCCTGGCGTGGTTCAGTAGGGAGGAGCTGACTGCTCTGCATACATCGGGCCCTATACCCTTGTCTTTTATTGTGTATGATTTTAGACTATGAAGGAAATAACAGCGACTGAAGGGGCTCGCTGTTACATCCTGTGGCTAACGCCCCGCTGGCTGCACATGGGAGGCGGTAACTGAGCAGCAAGTACCTGGTACAAGTACGTGGTTGACTGTCAGGGGGAGGGAACAGGGTTTGCCCCAAAAACATTCAGAAGCAAAGACACGTAGCCTCAGATCCCAGCCCTCTCCATCCACTCAAGTGCGCAGAGAGCTGCTTTCAGTTCAGTGCTGTTGGGTTTTTTTCCCCTGTGTTCCAATGGTGGCCTCCTTGTCCTGCAACAACAGGCAGTTTACTAGTGATGAAGCTACAAAATAACCCCGGTATCTGACTCTCAGCAATCTAAAGACCTTCTCCCTAGTTACTAAGACATCCCCATCCAGCGCCACCTGTTGCATTTCCCCCCAGACCTTCAGGGCACTTAACCAAGCCTGGGACAAGCGATACACAGCTCTGCTGATCAGAGGCTGGGCACCACCACTCCCAACACCACAGGAACTGTCGTGCTGAAGAACGGGGGCTTGCTCTCCTTGTCAGCCACCCACCACAGCCAGAAAGTGGGCAATACCAAACACCTGAGCAAACACCGAGAAACCACAGCAGGAAGCAGCACGCGTGCTATGGCACAGGAAATCTTTGTACTGGGGTCAGGTTGGGCTGGTTGCATGGGGAGATCTTCAAGTCTCCATTCCACAAGCCTGGGTGAGCTAGAGGTAAGAAAGCTGGGTGACAAGAGCAACACTTCTGCTGAACTCCCTCAGAATGGGAGAACTTCCTGGAAGAAGGACAAGGAGATGGCACCCACCGTACAGATCAAAAGCAGGCGCTCTCTTTCAGAGGCAGCCGACAAAGCCCTCAGCGCTGCAGCTCACGCGTGGTGCTTGGTTCCTTCAGCAGTACAGAGAGGGCGATGTACAACCTCCTGCAAGGGGATTTCTCCCCAGCAGCATAAAAACAAGGCTCAGTCTGTGATGTACAGATGAGAGAGATCCTGAGAAGTGTCTCTTTGAAGAGTATTCCCACTTGTTCCCTCCTCTCCTCCCCCCTGCGGATTACTTTCTCTCCCTGCCCTGATAAAGCTGTTCTTCTGACTCCGGTGCGTCTGCATGCCGGCAGCATAGGAGCACAAGTCTGGCAGGGTGTTTCGGCATGGGGAGGTGTCACCAAAACACAGAACGTGCTAGTCCGAAAAGCCCCCTTGGTCAGATGGGCAGATACAAAGGGCCACCAGCAGGGCGGCTGCACAGACACTTCAGCCAACGCCAATTACGCCGCGCTCGCTGTCTGCGTGGACTGAGTCAATCTGTTGCTCTTCCCTCCTTGGCTCCACGTAATAAAAGATCAACCTCTGTTCTAAATGCCCGTGTTGATTAAATCGGACTCATTCTAAAGAATTAACAAGTATTGACTCCAGCCTTAAAGGTGGCAGCTCCTTTCCTACTGATGGGATTTCTGGCTCATTATCATAGTGCTAATTTACATAGCTTTCATCACATCCTTCCTGATGCCTTGTCAATTACTGGCTGCAGAGGCAGGCTGATACCTCAGCTTTATCTTATCCCTTGCCCCGGAGCTGCCAGCAGCGCTTCTAATTACAGGGGAACAGTCACAAAACGAACTTCATCTGCAGGGCACAACTCCTAAAAGAATGACCCGTGCATGAGGGGATGCCAGAAATCTTCTGAGACGTAACCCACGGTCCTCGCTCCAAGGTCCTCCTGCACATTACAGCGCTCCTGGCACTTTGTGCAGCAGGCAGCGAGATAATGGCAATGGCTGTTCAGAAGTGAGACGATTAATTAGTCCCATACTTACAAAGCCTTCCCATTATTTAGGCATTCCCTTCAAAATCCATTGCTTTTAATTAAATAACATTAAAAATTTTTACTACTGTAGCCAATAACGTTGAGCTTTATTCCCTAAATTAAATACAGCAATTCCTATGAAATGCATTTCTTCATCATGGGTGATGCAGCTTTTTTTAAAGTGTTTTATTTAATAATAGTTCCAATTTAATTCAAATAATTCACTTTTGAGATCTGAATGCTGAAGCCACAAAATACCCACAGGTTATTAAAGAAAAATCTGTTTTAAGTGCTTCTTGTTTTTATCTTTCCTGCAAAAGCTTAATAAATCACCATTCACTTGCAAGGAAGGAGCAGTACGGTTCAAGAAAACCCTACGCAAAGCATTAGAATATTTCAAACCCTCTGGCAAAACAAATAGTCAGGCACAGACAAAGACATGCTATAGATACTAAAGTCCACTGCTCTCATCAAAATAGCGTCCTGATATCTATAATGTGTGCTTCACTTTGAAATCACAGTCATCAAAAATGGTCTATGAAAGGAGGCACAGCACGGGTGACAATTTCCTTCCCAGAATTCAAACTTCTTTCCTTCAGCCTTTTCCAGACCCAGCAGAGGGAACAATAGAGAGTATTGGTGGAGAAATGCAGAGCTGGAAAGAAACGAGGGAGGTGACGAGAAGGCCAGCTTGGCCTTACAAAGGTTCACGCACTGCCCTGCTGAACAAACCAGCCCACATCTCAGTGGGATCATTTCAGTCAACCCTTGCTTAACATTTAGTCCATGGCTACATACTTTCCCAGAAAGTAATTCTGGCTTAGGCCAGAACTAAATGCTGTGTTTGACATGATAAAGAAAAGTAATGATGGCAAAAGTGCACTGCCCAGGAATGTAATCACACACCACGCCAAGATTTCTGTGCTCCATTGTTTCTTTTTCTCACTCTTTCATAAACCCCATTATAACGTCCTTGCGCTGGGGTTACAATATGTGATACGATGTTTTACTCTCGCTTCATGGCAAGAGGAAAGCCTATGCATCACTGCTGTATCAGAAGGAAGTTCCCCTCGTGCTGTGACAGCCTTTGCCAGGCCCCACGAGGACAGGAATCACAACACAGGCTGGCTCCATGGGGTCACTCAAGGAGGTCTCTAAAGGCAGCAGAGACACTTTGCTGCTCTGACTCTCGTAACTCACTTTACTCCAAGATATGCTCTCAGTTTTAAGGTCTGGCAGGGTCCATATGCTCTCTTCTCTTGACTTTGGCATCCCTTTGGTTTTGGATCTCTAAATTTCATGTCAAACACTCACCTCTTGCTTCTTTTCTGAAAGCCGTTTACAGCGGGACCTCGCTGTCAGGAGAACACCGTGGAGCACGGCTTGCACATCAGACCACCAACACAACTCACAACTGGTTCCAAAGGATTTTGATTTTAGAGAAAACAAAATATCTACCAGTTATACCATGGCTTGTATTTCTGCATGAACAACGAAGTATGCATATACACAAACATGTATACATCTTCACTTCCTCTGAGCCTCTCTTCGGTTGTCCAAGACTTTTGTTTGGGTAAAGAATTTCACAGGAAGCATCGAGAGATTTTTTTTCTCATTTGTTTCTCTCCTGAGAGTCCTGCTTATTCTTACCCTTTGTGTTTCTTGTGTATTGTTTCTAGAGACTTGAGCTTCTTAAATCAACACGACTAGCCCACCAGAAAGGAATTACTCACTCCCTGCCAGAATACACGGGATTGTTTAGAGAAAAGTATTTTGGCATTGATTAGAAAGTCATTGTCTTTCAGTGTCAAGGGTTAATTTTTATTGTTCTCCGGTCACAATCTGTTTATAATATAGTTAAATTTAAACACAGAACTACAAACCAGCAATACGTTAATTTAAAACCCACCAATAAACTGTTGCTACCTATAATCGGGAATAAACTGCAACCTGCAGTAAATCACTTAACTTCTCCATTTACATTTCCCCATTTGTAAAAATGGAAGCCTCATAATTTATCTGTGCACCCTCCCTGTGAGAACGTAAACACGAGGTGGATTTAGACAGACCCTATCAGCCCCATCTTCTACAGAACAAGGAGCAGTTGCTTAAGGGACAAGTAGAAGACAGACAGCAAGCACAGACCGCTTCTTCTGCCAGCACACTCTCCAAGTCTCCGATCATTTCCAGAGCTGACACTCACATCATAACGTTTAAGAACCACCAGGGCACCTCTTCTCCATTGACTTGGCAGCCAGGCGTGCTGAGCAGGTCAGTTGCTTCCACGTGTGAAGGACGGCTGAAATCCTGTCAAGCCAAAGAGGTATGCCATGGGGGTGAAAATCTCACCCCTGAGAAAATCTAAGCTCAGAGCAGGTCTCTATTATTCTGTTTCCTTCACTCATTGCATCTATGAGCTATTCCCCACTGGGGTTTTTATGTGCTTTCTCTGCTAGTGAAAAATACCAGTTTTCTAGGAACAGTTTTCCACTTACTGCATAACCATCTTGTTTTTCCACATTTGACCCATTTGGTATACGTAACAATAAAAGAACACATCCTCAGATACATTTAGAAAATGCTTTTAAACGACCTCAAAGCTGTATGAACCATCCTAGCTGGTGAGCAGAGACTCATTAGAGGAACAGGATAGGAACAAGCTAAACCCTTCAGAGAAACCATCACCCGACAAGAACTGTCCTCCTGCAGAGCTGCCTCGAACGTCTGACCAACGGAAACGTGAACGGTGCAGAAGAGACACCAACCAGCCTTGGTACCCCTGTTCTGGCAGAACCCATGCCGCCTGGAGCACAAGGCAGGACAGCGACCACCCGGGGAATGGGGCGGTGGCTGTGTAAGACGGACAAGTGAAAAACAGGAACGAATTTGTCACAAACGGTAGCCCCCCAAACTGCAAAGCAGCAGCAGAGGGAGAATTCAGCCCCCACCATTGTAATCATCGAGCTTTTCCAGACTTCAGAGAGTAGTTTCTGTTTTCACTTCTATTCTTAAGGGACTGGTTTAAGATACAGATTTTGGAGAAGGTACAAGATAAAAGGCCCTCCGGTTTTCATTTCTTCTGGCAAGAAAGAAAGAAACCCAGTAAGGGAACATGAAAACAAGGATCTGAGAACAGAAAACACATCACAGCAATGGACAAAACATCAGCGTCTAGCTGGGGCAGGCGGTGTCAATAGATGTGCCTCCAGGATAACACAAGGGAACCAAACCAAGGAAAACACAGAGCTACTTTTAGCTTCACCAATGAACACACAAATCCGTCTCCTAGTAATGAACCCAACTTGCACACGAGGAGCCTTCTATTCCTGACAGTCACCATGGATTTTTCATGGCTATTTAAGCAAACAGTCCTTAGGAAAGAGACGCCTCTCAGAAGGCTGCTTGATGACAATGTGGAAGTCAAGCTCCTTAAAACTGTTCCGTAATCAGCAAGAGATTAAATCAATCAGCATACATCCTACGATACCAGAGCAACATCTACAGCTACTAACAAATACACAAAGTCTTCCTTAAATTCTTCCTCCTTGTTGTCCCAACCGCCAAGAATAACTCTGACATTTTTATGTTTCCATTTTAGCAGCTTCAGGCTGAAAAGCAAAGCTCTCAGAGAAAACACGGCTGAACTGCAAGGCGGCAGCAGCTACCTGCCTAGGATGCACAGGGAAACACGGCTGTCCTGCAGGGAGCCTCCAGCGCTGACTCTCACCTGCCACGGAAGAGCTAAGAGCACACTTCAGAAAAAGGAGCCTCCGCCGCGTGCCACTTCTTTTTGGGTCAAGGCACCATTCGCTGGCACTCGTCAAATCCAGCAATAAAGCAGCGAGGGAGGATCAACGCTTCCTAGTTGTTTTCCTTTAAACAAACTTCATGGTAACAGGTTAAAAAAGATCCATTCACACACAGTGATATCAGCTAGCCTCCACGGCACAAGGCACAGCATAAACGGTTCAAAGACATACTCCTGTCCAAAGGCTCATCACGGTGACCAGTAACTCCGGGAATGCTTATGCCAGGTAACACCAGAGTCATGCAAGGATGTTTGAAATGCCCAGGCTCACCAGATGAAATTTCAATTGCTGTAGAATCTCTTGCCCTATCTAAATCTGCTCCCGAGATACTCCTCCAGTCACAGAATTATCTCACAAGTTACTCTTTCCATGTCCCGTGTACTGTCACGTTCTGGTTTGGATGGGTTTTGTTCAACATGCATTTACAATTGGCTCTTGTAAATCATCTCACAAATCGCTTCTGAACTGCCTGCACAGACAGGGAAGTGGCAATATTTTCTGCAAAAAACCTAAACCCCGGTACACAACACACACAAGAAATGACAGCCCTCGCTGAGATTTACAGCTTCCCTGTGTAAAGCAGACGCTCTTAAAATCACTGGTTCCGCATTACCCTGTGCTCTTACTGATACCATCAACACGCCAGCTGCTAAAAGCATGAACCAACTGCATGATGTTCTCAGGAAGGGTACCGGCAGAATAATGCAGTACAGAACTCGTGAGCATCTTGTTCCACTGTAACGAAGTACCTTATGTATGATTGAGGCAGAGAAGAGATAAAATCAGGTATCCTTACTCAGAGGTAATACCAGCTACTGGAATAACTCCCTGCTTTATTCTGACACTTGGGGAATTACCGGAACTCCGTTATAATGAAAAAAAAAGTATGCTTTAGGTATTTCATTGTCAGTACTCAAGTCATTTTATAAAAGCAGTGATCGTGCTCTTACAGCTCCCAGCCCTCTGCAAAGGGGTTTTACATTAGAAACACAATAATAAAAATAACAATAATAAGCACGTGCCGTTCTTGAAATATGGTACAGAAAGTTAAAGCCGTTTGCCAAAATGAACGGTTAAGTCACTTGCATGGACCCCATCAGCCTGACAACGACAAGACAAGAAAGAGGAGTAAAAGCAATCTCTTCCTGGCATATGATACATAGCGTGTCTGTCCCTGTGCAGAAAATCAGTAAAATTTCTTTTTTAATAACTGAGACGCTCTACTCTGAATAGCCACAAGACATTTTACTCATTGACACAGCACAACCAGATCTGCTGGTCTACAGCTTCTGGTTTTACACCTTCACGGCTCTCCACAAGTCTTTAACTCGCCTCAAGTTCACTTATCTCCAAGCTTCAGTGCTGCAGATGTAACTCCAAAACACAGCAACATCACAACCAAGCCACTTCAGAGCTCAAGCAACTGCTAGTCAAATTTGGCAACTGAGAAAGTTCAAAGGCTTTAGCTAGAGGCCACTGGATCTTTGAGTGCTTATTAGGATCTTAAATATCTTCAGCTCATCCTGTAAATTTAAAGAATTATTTGTACACAAGTCTACACTACTTTAATTAGATGATTAAGTCTTTCATCAAGCCAAACTAGAGTTTCACTGCCTGGGTTACTGAGGAAACTATGGCTAACACTTTGCAAACGTTTAAGTTGACTGATGCACTGCTCGGACTTTGGCAAACACTGAGCAACAGGCAGGCAACAACACCGCCAGCACTGAGGCCGTGAGGCTGTTACAATGACCGAGGGGAAGCAATCACTCCTACCTAGACTTCAAGGCACAATGAAGAGGTATCGGATTTTTCAAATGCAGGGGAGAAGGATGGTGTTGCCACACTGCTGATTTACAGACATCTAGGTAAGCAAGTGCAGACCTCTGTGGAGATGCTTTGATTTCCCGGGAAGTATCCTATGTCAGGTTCCAAACTGTTCCCAGTTGATCTAAACTAAACTGCAAACAGCCACTGCTACGAAGATGTTTGCATAAGAGCAGCGATTTGTTTTAAAATCACTTCTCAGGTTACACAAGCACATCTGCTGGCGTAAACAAGGGCTGAAGTGAGGCTCTGCACAGAGGGGCAGCCAGAGGCTGCGAGGAAACAAGTCAAGGAAGAAACGCGTACTGTTTCATACAGGGCTACACGAAATTAAGGAGAGTCACAGCTGAGCTCTGTGCACCCTTTCAATTTCTGCTTCAAGCCACAACGAGAGCACCAAAAGGTGTGAGGCTTTGTCAGGCTGACATTTATACAACATCGCCAGGTTCCTTAGACCCAAGATCCTGCTCCGGACCCAGCTTCAGAGCTTGAATCAACCTCTTCACGTGTGCTGATTGCAACGGTGTTGACTCCTCGGGAGCTCCAAGCCTAAAAGGTTCCTTTTTTAGGGTAAAGCCTAGGAAGGCTTTTTAAATAGGAGATGCAGTTCTGCTGCTCAGGTATCAAGTGTGACACTGCTGTCACATAGCAACACCGGGATGGATCCAGCCCTCACTCATAGCAACCATTATATTTGACACTACCTACAAACCCTCTGACAAAAATACACGTTTCCTCATTGTTCCAAAGCTCTTTTGTTATTCATTAAGGACCACATATTCATCAGTTGGTGAAAAAGGGTGTTGCTCGATTTCTAACATCCGAGGGTTCACGAAGCTCTCACTGCTCAATCTCCAGCATTCCCAGGACTTAGGGTTTTGAGCTAACAAAACGAAAGCATCACAAGCGCCTGGTTGGGCTTGGACACTTATCTGAAAGCAGGATCTCCGTCTGTGCCAAGGGTAAGGTCTTGTCAGCATGCCTGGTAATTCTGCAGCTCTCCCTTCCCTGACCTAGCGGAACGATGGCACGATCAGGCTGTAAGGCCAGGATTCCCGAGAGCCTGCAGACTTGTTGCCACATTTACAGCGCTGTGAGAACTTCCCCCGCGCTCTCTTCCGTAGGCACCCACTAAGAGGAAACACGAGGAGCTGCAAGTCTCCCGCACAAAGCAAACTAAGCTCTGTTACCCAAGTGTCACGTAGCAACATAAGCTGTCACTGACCCAGAAGCATCAATTTTACATTGCTGTAACTACAAGAGACGGAGTTAAGTCTCCCACTGCAAGCGATATTGCTAGCAGTGCTGCTGCACGCAAATGTCTGCACCGATGCCTTGTGTTTCTCTTACGTCTTAAAAATATATGTTTGCATCTTCAGTAGCCACAAAACAAAGCCACAGGAAACCTGACTACTAAATGCAAGCAAAATTAACATTCTCACAGCACTTTAAAGGAGAAGCGTACCTGCCAGTTCCATTGTTATAAATAAGACGAGCAAGTGATCGGTACAGATGGCCCTAGAAAAATGGATTCTGCTTTCAACAAACAGGATTAAGTTGTTCTGATAATAAAACCAGGACATACAATATAATGTAAGGGTTTGTGTCACAGTGTACAACAGCTGATAGAACGTTAAATGCATTCAAATGCTCACCAGTATTTTCATTATCGAGTACAGTGAATGTAGAAGAATCCTGAAATCAGTGTTAAACGTTACACGCAACCCCTGCAAGAAGGCAGAACTGCAACGATTAAGGTCTTGGTGTTCCTAAGGAAACCGGCCGCCTCTCACCCCCTTCCTTTCATTAACATCTCCCAGAGAAATGTCAGCTCCGAGTTCTTCCCAAAGCATTCAGCAACACTTGAACCTTGGAAACATGCCTAGAAAGTTGAATCCAGTCCTGATGTGAGGGGTCTCCTTCCCCCAGAGATTTTACATTTGCTTGTATGGAATAAATTCCCTTACGCTGTTAGTGGGAGATAGCAGAAGGAGAGAATCAGCGAGATTTTGTCACCTCTCTTCCACAGCAGGCAAGAAGCAAAGTTCCTTTGACCCAGAAGGATGGTGTAACAGCGAGACACTTTAGGTTTTCCCCTTAACACAACAGTTCACTGTCCTGGACTGCGACCAACGCCTGCACTGCACGGCTTGCTTCTCACACTCTGCTGTCCTAGTTACTACACGAGCATTACAATGCTTTAGTTCTGTGCATCACTCATCTGTAGCAATAACGCTGATTTTGCAAAATACAAGGATTAAAAAAGCAACTATGGCCTAACCAGACATGGAAGCAAGTTGCAAAAGACAATGGGACCTTAAGAGCTGTAGCTCCCTGACAGGCCCGACTTGTAACCCGTCTCCAGAGTGAGCAGAAGAAATGTTCATTCATCCCTCGCATCAGAGCCCAGTCCTCGCAGCTAGAGCTAGCCAGTATCTCCACGGATGTGGGATTCTCATTTCATCCACTCGACCTGAACATAATTAAGATCTGACTTGTCAAGGTATGAAACTCCGCTCATTCTTCTACCTAGCACAAAAGACAGTCTTTTGGGAAAAACACAAACACATAGAAGTAGTATCCCCAGGGCGAGCGCATCCGAAGCTGCATAATGCTAATGCACTTAAAAAGAAATTTGGATTGATTTATATTATAATCGGAGGCTCTATCAAGAGCTTTGCTTTGTATTGATGCTTCTAGTGAGTGAGGTTCTTGTAATAAGCAAATGCAGCTGCCCTTGACAATGGACCAGTCTCTTGGGAAGCGATGAGGATTGCGTAATGACGTTAATGAGGTTAGTGTAGAACGAAGCCTGAATTCTGTAAAACAAGCGGTGGAGGACACAATGTTTCGTAGAGGATCTGCATGAAGGCACATGCGGTCTCTTTCTCATCTCCGCAAATGCTACAGAAAGCTTTCAGTTAACAGACATTGTCGGGCCTTGAAGTATGTGTTTCACAAGAAAAGAGATTTTTTAGTATGAAAGCAGTATGAACTTTTCCGTTACGTATTTTTTCACCAGAAAACTGTCTTCACTGAGCAGTGCTGAGACCTCGCTCTTCTATTTGTTTGTATACCCACGATGTACCACCAAGTGAAAGTAAAACTGCCAGGACTATTTTTGAGATACAAAGCTTGTTTCCATGGTAAGAACAACACCGAAAGGTACGAAAAACACTGAAAGTGAGTCGGTATTAACGATGATCCATAAATTTTATTTAATGCTCTTAAAGTAGTACTAGTAGAGAACTAAATAACAATGTCTGAAGCTGGTTGAAGCAAATGCAAGTTAGATTCCTGGCTTAGGAACTGCTGTCCTAGGCTCTTGTTTCTACCTAATTTCCCAGCATCCTGAGCATGCACTCGTTCAGTAACACCTCAGATAGATGCTGGACACCGAGCTGCTCTGAAAATCAGGTAGCTACTTACATCCTGGATTGTTTTTCCTTTCTAATATGGAACTTTTTGTATGATTCTGCTTCCAGGGAGCTGGGTTACGTGATTTATCCTTGTTAGCCACTGCCTCCTCAACAGCTGAGGAGATACTGGTCCCAGCAAACCGTGCAGGTCAGGTACCCCCCTTCTTTCACACATCAGAAAAAACATCCATGCTGTTGCCATTATTAACAGCGTCCCCAGGGTTGGTGCGGCTAACGGTGCTCCAGCCACCACGGCCTGTAACCTCTCCTGCCGTTCGGTGAGGGTGAGCTGCTGCAGGCAGACTCTCAGGTGGGCAGCTCTACACTTCTTGCTGCCATTTCTCTGTTAGTTTTGTTTGTTTTCCTTTTTACTCATGCAGAGGATAAAACGTGGCTTATTTTTTAAACAGAAGGGAAGCTGGTGCTGTGCAGGCTGGGACAGACCAGCGAGGGCTGTGGCGAGATCCAAGCTCTCACACGCAGCGCAAACACGTTAACACGTCACCCAGAGCTACTTCGGCTCGCTAAAGGTCCCTGGGGTCTGACTAACGGGACAAGACTCCTTGCTTTGCTTGTCCTTTCTGTTCAGAAGGCTTCTCTGACTTACAAGGCAAGGTCCCATGTATTTTTGCTGAGCTATTTTAAGCTCCTGAAGTTGCTGAACTTTTTTTTTTTTTAATATATATATTTTGCTGTTTTTTCTAGGCGTTAAATTGTTTTTATAGAAGTATCTTTTGAGCAAGAGACCCATTGTTTCTAGCAGAGAACTGAGCTCAGAATCCGTTCATAAATAGGACGGCAAATCACCCTTTGAGGAAGCCAGAGATGCTGGTGTCAGTTTATGGTGTTGCTTTGTTCACGTTGTGCCTGTACAAAAGCTCCCATTCAAGCGGCTCCCTGTTGCTCGCATTCTCTCTGCTTTGCTAGAGCCCATCTCAGCTCACGGGAAATCACTTCCAGAGGAAATCAGAGAGGCCCAAAGATCCGCAAAATGAATTCGCCCTCACCCTATTGTGTGCACAGCCACGTATTTGCAAGGGCTGCACATACAGAACTGCTCAGCTCAACCTCATATTCCTAAGAATATTAGACTTCTTCTTTACCCAGGAGAAATAAAATAGAAGAATCAAGGTTACCTACAGAAATGTAAGTTAACTGAGTTGCCTCAAGGAACTGAAAAGAAGGAAGACACCAATACTGACGGGATATATTCTTCAGACACACCTAGAACGTTACCACGGTGAGACGAGGAGGAGAGTTACCAGCCACCTGGCCTGTTCAGTTCTGTGCAGTTTCTAACGGCATCACAGTTCATGCTGTGTTGCTTTCCAGTCTTACGCAAGCAGCCATGTGAAGCTCAAGCTTCAACAATGCTGCAGAGGTCAGTTTCTAGGCTTGGCTAGAATTACAGTATTTTGTGGAATTTAACACTTCAGGAGAAGATGACACGCTACTGATGCCTGTTAAAACCAAGCCAGATGTTCAGCTTTTAATGCATCACAGCCCTAAACGCGTTAGCGGGGAGCAGCGAGTCCAAAGGCCTTCCAGGATGAGCAACATCCACACAGCCACTGCCTCGCGCCTCGGCTTGCCTCGCTGCAGCCACAGCCATTCCTCTGAACCAAGCAAAAGGGGGAGTATTTCAGCTCTCAGGTTATATATTCAGAAAATCACTGGGTCTGATTCCTCTCTACATCAGTCCCATCTGCTCATGGGGTCTTCAAGGACCCCAGGAGAGTTACGCAGGAGGAAGTCGTGGTCTGTGTCCCCCAGCAGCTGGCACACTCACGTACAAATAGCAGCCATGGCAGCTTTGCTTCTGCCCAAAAAGATCGAAACTCTCTGCACAAAACACTCTGAGCTAACTTCAGCTCGACTTCCCAGAGGATAATTTCTACCCAGCCAGCAGAAATACTTCGGATTCTTCCGTGACACACTAGAGGAATTGATCTGAGCCATTAGAGTTCAGCTTCTTTTGCAAAAGGCCACGGCTTGCCTGAGTACGAGGACTCAAAGATGCCCAAGCTCTGCAGTCAGCTGTCTGCCCCAGCACTCAGCGCAGGGCTCTTCCTTTCGCTCTCAATTACCGCTTTCTAAAACCAGAGCTTAGTTACCTGAGATCTCTGAGATCTATAGCCCACTGATCAATGCCATCTGACTCTTCCTCTCTCCCTCCTCCTTCAAACTGCTCCATTACCTCACTCTGCATTTCATTTCCACCCGTGCAATGCCTTAAGCAGCACTGCTGGGGTTAAACAGTGCAGTGTGTGCTGTGGAGGTCTCTCCTTTCCCCATTCTTTCCACCCATGGGAACAGTTTTGGAGTACTTTGGAACCACACCTCTAATTTAGGGTTAGCTTCCCAGGCTACTCCAGCATCCCAGCTCTTCTATTTATACCGCAGTCTGTGATGTGGCACTAAATATATGCATGGAGGTCTAAAGTGCTTGCACTCTGAGGCCGGTTCCACCCAGCTGCCTGCTTCGGCTATTAGGCGCTGTGATATCTCTTATAGGATGACAGAAAGAAAGCAAGGCAAAGGTACTGCACGTACTGCACCCCCTGCTGAAGCAGAGCCCTCAGCAGCAAATCTGCAATGCCAATGAAGCGCTGAGTATCTACAAGGACATCTGGATTTATCAGCAGAGGTGACACAGGGAGAGGGAGACTGCCAGACACTGCCTCGACACCGGTTCGGAGATGGCATTGTTCCCTGCATGCGGAGTCTGGCCAAGCTGTGAATAATTTCAAACACAGAGCTCCACGGGGGAGAGCACGGCACTTACCTGATAGGCACAGGGCTCTGGGTTTCAGGCCTGTTTTCGTCTGAATTGAATTACTCGGTGCCAGAAATCACAAAGAGACTCCCCCAAGCTCAGATGCTGTGAAAAGCAGTTCTTGAGAAATCATTTTTAACCCTTCAGGGTTCAAGGACTTCAGTGTGCGGCAGTAATTAGTCACCCAAAATAGGAAGGAAGGGTGCAGGAAAACCATTTCCAAAACTTGTGGCAACAAAAACCTCTATCTGGCCAGCAGCAGTGTGAGCAACTCCTGAGGAGATGGCCTGCAAGAGCCTTGCCCTTGTCGATGCTCTAAGCCAGAGGTTTCCAACCTGGTGGCCAGGCAGGCTATCGTTCTTCTTCCTGGTTTAGGAAGCACAGCATTTCCCTTTTCATAGGCAAAACTGGAGTCCCTTGAAGGACCAACACTTCCTGGGAAATACTGGCTAAGCTGCTTGTGAACAGCAAACCTGATGTTTCTGGGTAGCTGCATTCCTTCACTCGCATGTTAAGGACAGCCATGAGCAAAACCCACAGGAGAGTGTGTACCGGTGCTACTCCCTTCAGACTTCTTTTCTCTCACTTCCACTATTCCTAATGGCAGGTACGAAAACAGCAGAGCACTCCCTGTGCATTTCACCACTGGTTCACCTCCTTCATTGCTTCACTCGCAACTTGCTCCTTCCTTCTAATGCCCCCACCATGCAATTTCTCTGCCATTCCAACGCTTGCAAGCACGCATCTGCCCTGCAGAGGGGAGCACAGCAGGCCAGTCAGTGCTAAGGAGTAGGTCGTTTGGTTACATGTGGTGTGCTGAATTTGGCTTTAAGACTGTCACATGAAGGAATTACTTGAAGTCTTCCTGGGAACCCGGTCTGGTCCAATGAAAGGGGAACACAGGGGAAAAAAAAAAAACGAAAACAAGCTTTTAACCAGAAATGATGACATCCCAAGAAGTGCAAAATAATCTTTTCTGCTCGGTGACCCAGACTACAGCGTGATTCTCTTGCTGAACTGTGGAGTCCAAGAAGTCCCATTTCTTCTGTTGGAGCAATGCGCTGCTTTCACGCTGATGGGCAGCTGAACTCCACACCACTCCCGCTCCCTCTCCTCGAAGAGCGGGAAAAGCACAATGAAAAAAAAAGCTCAAAGTTCGAGCTAAGGACAAGGAGATTGCTCACCAATTACCAGCATGGGAAAAACAGACTCAGCGTAGGGAGATCGCTATAATTTACTGCCTATTACTAACGGACTAGAGCAGTGAGAAACTAAAAGCAAACTAAAGCCACCTTCTGTCCATCCACCCACCTCTACCCCCTACCACTGAGCAGCACAGGGGAACGGGGAATGGAGGCTGTGGCCAGTCCCCAACGCTTTGCCTCCATGGCTCCTTCTTGGTCCCTCTCTGCCCCTGCTCCCGTGGGGTCCTTCCCGAACTGAGCCTGTGGGGGCTGCCCACAGGCAGCAGCTCTTCAAGAACTGCTCCCACACGGCTCCATCCCAATCCCACGGGGTCCATCCCCCAGGAGCAAACTGCTCCAGCACAGGTCCCCCACGGGCAGCAGCTCTCCCCAGACCCCTGCTCCTGCGTGGGCTCCTCTCCACGGGCTGCAGCTCCGGCCCGGGGCCTGCTCCTGTGGGGGCTCTCCATGGGCCGCGGCCTCCTCCAGGCCACATCCACCTGCCCCACCGGGGGCTCCTCCACAGGCTGCAGCGTGGAGATCTGCTCCATGTGGGACCCATGGGTGCAGGGGGACAGCCTGCTCCACCAGGGACCTCTCCATGGGCCACAGGGGAGCTGGTGCTGTGTGCCTGGAGCACCTCCTGCACTGACCTTGGGGGCTGCAGGGCTGCTTCTCTCTACATTTTGTCACTCCTCTCTCCCAGCTGCAGCAATTTGTTTTTAATTTTCCCCTTTCTTAAGTGTACTCTCCCAGAGGCCCAACCAGCATCGCTCCCTGGCTTAGCTCCGGCCAGCAGCAGGTCCCCTTGGAGCCACCTGGAGCTGGCTCTGACCTGCCACGGGGCAGTTTCTGGGCTCAGCTCACAGCAGCCACCCCTGCGGCCCCCCCACTACCAAGATCCTGCCACGTGAACCCAATACAAGCAACCACAAGACCACCTCCCCTTATCAGTAGCTCTCTACTAACTAAAGATCACAAATGAGAGGAGCTGTCTTCGTCTGCCTCCCTCTCTCCTGGCTACTAGGGTACAAAAATAAATCTTACCCATTTCTGACACCAACAGAGTACTCAAACCTAGCGCTGAACATCACCACACGTGCAATCAAAGCTAACTACAAACGCAGCCTGCAGGCCACGATGTGATTCAGAATTCAAAGCACCTTTTTTTAATTCTGCCCCTAGAAGCACACACTTAGCCACAGATAATTAGAGTAAGATACGTGATTGCAGGAAAATGGATGAGGGAAGATGAAGAAGGCTCCAAAGTTCCTGTGGGTAGCATCCTGTTTGTCTGATTTCATTTGACTCAGTGAAATGATGCTCGCTGGAATCAATGCGACTGCAAGCAATACAATTGTCACTTCTTTATGTAACCTCCGTACTTTACGATGACACGTTAGCTCTGCTTGCATCTGCCAATGTTACCACTACAGCAAATATTTAGCGCCTACACTGCGTTGGATGCAGAACAAGGCTGCAGATATGAGAACATCTTCTGGCCCGAGCGACTGTACAAGAGAAAGCACACCTGGGAATGTCAGCTGAAGGTCGGAGCCGCTCTGGTATACAAAAAACCCTCCTCCGTATTGATGGCTCTTAGATGAGATCTTTAGCTTACTGACTGCACTCAGAGGCCATGTTCCTTTCACATTAAGGGCTAATTATGAAATTATATTTAATTCAATATTTGGCAAAGCTGCTTTAGGAAGATCACTAAGCCCAAATGATATGTTTTTCACCAAAACAGTTGCTGTAAGGCTAGGGGGTACCTCACCCCCCAAATACATGTATTACCAAAGACTATGTATAAAAAACCTGAAGCAGTAACTCATAAGCAGTCTCAAGTCACCTGCCGTGTTTTCAGACCAGCCCTGTAACGTACACACCCCCTTCAGACCTCATATGGCTGCCCCTTCAGATCAGTGGCAAAGTTTCCTGGTTTTCTCAGGCTGTAATCTGGATTAATTCTTTAGTTTACCCTTACTAGAATTAGCAGAGAGATAATTGCTGTGAGCAGCAGTGATTCAGTTCCAAACTCCAGGGTCTTGTTGAGTTGGTTTGTTGTTTTGTTTTGTTTTGCATAATCTTGGCAAACACAGCTTTAAACCTTATAAATTCTGCATTCAACAACTACAGAAGGTCTTTAGGATGCGTGGAATATATGAGGATTTAAAAACTCCTGGTTTATTCCTGAGCTCACTTGGATTTGGTGTCCGTAACAACTAACAGAAGTGAAGGAAATGCAATCATTTTGAGCAGCTCCTCTCTGCAGTGGTCTCATCTGGGAGAACTTACTCTCAGCCAGAACCATCTCCTGGAGATTTGCCCCCGTTTTCTTCCTCTGAACTTGTATAAAGCCATCTCCACTCGACTGCTTCTGAATAATGTACAACAACAGATGAACGACAGTGGGTGCCAGGGGAGCTCCGTCCGACAGCAGCTAAGTGAGCCCATTGCTGTGCTTCAGCTTCCAAGAGCAGTCTGGGGGTAGCAGAACAACAGACTCACTTGAGAAAGATCCAGATCACTTAAAAAATACATGTGCCGCAAGAACAAAGAGCACCAGACAGCTCACTCAGGACTAAAAATCACCAGATCACATTCTGCTAACAGTTTTCCCAGCTAATATCCCAGTAACTCCAGAACCTGCATCAGACATTACAAAGTGAAATAATTGGGTTTTTTAGCCCTAATATCCCACTCTACCTCCCTCAGTTACTTCATACTTATGAAATCCGTTACCAGAGTTTTCTTTAAATTTATAATAATTGGAGAGGATTCAAGCATTGGTATAAAAAGCTGGATTCACACCCTCAGTAAGTTAAATGCATCAAATGGCAAATGCAAGATCCATTCCACGTGCACTTAGATGTCAAGACTACTCCGTCAATGTGCAGCAGCCCTGCATTCTTCAGGGAGAGAGGAAAATGGGTTTACCCCACGGCAGAGTACAAGTGCCACCAGGACCACCAGTCGGGATCATGACGAGGAATCACTGGAGGGGAACACCTTTCTAGAGAGAATCGGACTAAAATGTTTCACCCGGGAGATTTTATTAACAAATCCTGCATAGGTGAGGCTGGCCAGGTGTACGCACATGGAGGATGCAAACACCCAGTACAAAATGCGGGAGTCACAGCCCTCATGGAACACAAATAGCACAGACTGGAAAGACAACACGCACCGCCGTACGATACTACCAAGCTCCACTGACTCCACGCTTGAGCTGGACACAGAGCCCGTGGTGTACCCCATTCCACCTCAGATGCACTCAGCTAGATGCAGACGTGTCCCTTACTCCCTTCCACGAACACCTAGCTACAGGACCCTCAGTCGTGCTGATTTGCAGTGCTGGTTCTCCCTCTGCACGCTGCATGACAGTGCTTCGGCCTCTGACAGACCTCGTTCCTTCCTGAAAACCATGGGCCAGGGTCAGCTGTCTCTGCCGAACCCACCAGAGCCCCCAGGCAGCAGAGGACAGTCTGTCTCCACTGTGTCACTTCACCCAGCTGGGCTCTGGAAGCTCGCCCTTCCTTCATCTCTTCCAAGATGCCGGCTGATACTCATCAGCTTTCCCAGCCATCTCTTCTTCCTTCCCAATACAAACATCGGTTGCACACATGCATTTTGTTTTAAAGTGCTGGGATTTTTACCAGGGGCATTTTGTTAGCTGCCGTATCTGTTTCCTGTGTTACTCAAAAAAAAAAGAACGTTGCAGCGTCCTGCTAACATAATGCAAGCCATCACTGTGAGACTGTTTCTTAATTTTGAAATCCCAATGAAAAACGAGTAAGAGTGGGAAGGGCACCTGCTTACATCGGGATAAAAGAGCATGCCAGTTCAACCAAAGGCAGGGCCAACTGGAGTTTGCCTGATGTGCAGCCCCTTTCCACTGCTGCCATATGGCTGTTGGTGCAGGACTGCAACAAAAGATCTTTGACGCGTCAATTCCAGCTGCTGACTTGTAATCAATCCCGCTAGGAAGAAAAATGATTATTTCCTCTACTTGCCCTTGCTTCCCACCTGCATCTAAGCCCTTGTCCTTCTGCCTGTTGTTCAGCCGCCCTCCTCCCGTGAATCCACCGCCCATTTCCACCACTCTGTTTCTGCTCCAGCAGAGTCACAGACGGCACGCTGGGCACCAAGAGTTCTCCTGGTATAATTACTGGGGTGGGGGAATCGGCTTTTTTTGTTGTTAAAGGAACGTCTCAGAATTTGGCAAGGAAACAGATTTTTCACTCCCCAGACAACTTCAGTCTTTTGGGGAGTCAGGAGTGGAAGAAGTATCTCACTAAACAACAAACGCATCTAAAAGCTACACAGAACAATTCCCCGTTTGACTCAGTTGCTTTTGTCTGAGGAACTAAGAGAAACATCACTGCCCTTAGTGACGAGACCAGCCCATGGAGAACAGCTCTCAGCGAGTTATGATCAGTGCCTCTCCAGCTGAGCACACAGGAACCTGTCCCAAAGCGTTCAAACCACCACTTTACTGAGCTCTTGATGTGATACTTGAGTAACAAGTCCTAGACAGAGAGCCGTGAATGAAGAAGTATTCATTTAAAAAAGAATTCTCAGGTCTCGCGGCACCTGTCACTGCCAAAGCAAAAGGAGCTAAATTCATCCCTAGCATAACTGGGTTATCTTCAAAAAGAGGGGTACGATGGCTGAACTTAGCCTGGCTCAGTGGTAAAAGCATTTTCCCGAAGGAAAATGTTAATGTTCTGCATGGGAACACTCTGATGTTACTTGGAGATAAGGTGTTTTTCCAGTGCAGCCAGGAGCGGACCCCCAGGAGGCGCAGATCACTGCTATGCCAGGGTTTGAATCGGCACACTGAAAGCACGGCACATGGACTAACAAAGCACCTGGACAGTTGGCTTCTGAGATGACTGGACAAGAAAGGAACAAACCCTGGTTCTCACACTTCTTCAGTTCCTGAAACCAAACCAAGGTTTCAATTCAGGATGGCCACAGAAGATAGAAACCGGTGGACCAAAGAGCTGCAGGGAGCAAGCAATCAAAACAAAGGGAATGGGCTGAAAAGATCTGAAGAAGACCCTGCTGCAGAGCTGAAGGCGCCACACATCCAACAACGTCACAGCCTGCGCGCTGTGATGAAGAAGAGCCCTGCCATCACAGAAGCAGCACTGGAAGGTGTGAGCCCATGACAGGTACCGACAACCACTGCAGTAAGGGAAGGGAACGGCCCTTCACCTCCAGCCCTACAGGAAGAAAAGCTCCTCTCTATCAGAGGCCAGCAGCTTCATTCCTGCCACCTCCATCACGGGCTTTGAACTCGTACTGCCAGTCCCCGGGGTTTAGGGGGACGGACTGTGCCCAGGCCCTGCACAAGGACTGGGAAGCTCTTGGTGCCCTTGTTCGCCGCCTCTTGGATTGCCGTGCACAAGCCAGCTACAGTCTGGCTTTAATAAGAGCTGCGCTATTCTCCGTGGCAACTGCGCTTGAAATCTCTTCAGCAAATAATAGGCAGCCCTTCCCATGCACACTGCAAAGTCCCAGCAACAGAACAAGAACTAGCCACTGGAATTGTGCATTTCAAGCAACAGTCGGATGGCTGCTGGCCACAGGGCAATAATCCTTTCCAGGGATTTGGTTGAGGCAGCAAACAACTCATGCAGCAGCTCCAAAGGCCTCGTGAGACAAAGCGTTCATGCCGGCAAAGCACAATGCAGCCCCAGTAGTGATTAAATCACGGAGATGACAGAGGAGAACAAATGCATTCAACATTGTTTATTCCACATATTTTCCATATGCTTGAAAACAGAGAGGAAAGAAATAAAAATTATAAACAGACACTTCTTGCCTTCGACAGGAATCTTTGCACAAGAGCCAAGTCAACATATTAGCCAGGAGTACTGAGAGCTGGAAGAGATGGGAGAGATGAACTGCTCTCAGTCAAATTCCCAGCAATGCTTTCCCTAACCACAAACAAAAGCTTGGGAGACACAAGCAGGCTCAGTTTGGGGGGCTGCTTTATTTTACATCCCCTCCAAGTTTGACAGCGTTGATCACAAGCAGTAGGCATACGCTGATAGCGTGTATTTGAGACACATCTTGTTCTCTGATTACCAACCCAGTTCTTTCACAGATCTGAGATATCCCAAAAAGTATTTAAGGGGCTCCATCAGTCCAAAATATATATTAGCCTTCCATTGCTTGCCCAGTGCAAATCCTGACCTGGTTGTGGTTGAACCCTGCCCTCAGCTGCTGAAGCTGTACTGGGAGGGCACTGAAGCTGGTCTGTTAGTGCAGGGCTCAGCGCCTCTGGATGAGAGGGAGAACACAGGGCAGGATGCTCAACGCTGCTTTAGAGGAAAGCAGCCCCTTCCTGACCACTGCACCCCACGCTTGAGGGGCACAAACTGCACACCCAAGAGGCCACGTGTCCCTGAAGAAAGACAATTCTTGTAAACTCCCAGATTATCCCCCCGGTCCTGCCCCCCACCGCTGTTCCAGCAGGACTTGCCCTTCTGTTGTGTGCCTTCGGATTACTCCCTCGCAAGTACCCAGGGACAGCAGCTTCGTTGTGAAAGAGCAATTGAAAATGCTGCAGGGATGAGAAGGGTCCAAAGTCCCCAGGTCTTGCACGTCAAAGGTTTTAAGTAGTCTCAGATCAGCAGAACTGTTTCAACCCGCACTATCCATTTATCTCTAAATCATTCCCACCTTTGACAAAACCTGAAGAAGCCCATAAAAATGAGATCATGAAGCAGAAAGCAACACCTTGCAAAGACTCTAGCAGGAATTCACTCTTAGTTCTACCGATCTATACAAAGGGTGGTCATGGGATACACCCTAACTGATCAAAAACAATGATCTGGTTAGAAAAATCTGAAGTTTTCAATGTTACTGCAGATTGTGCTCGCTCACAAAAAAATAGTCTTGAGAATTTAAGTTTTCAAGCTTTCAGTTATGGCCAAGAGAATTGGAAAGGTAATATGTCAAAAATGTAAGCTAGGATTCTCTTCTGATCCCATAAGTACAGCTGCCAATGTTGTATGTACAACCAGGTCTTGCAAAATTTGTGATAAACCCTGATGGTGGCAACTCATCAAATTAGGGGGAGAGAGCAGACTGCAGTGGTCTGACACCAGTAAATACCTAACAGTTTACAGTACTTGTGCTTAAGACTGCGTGGCGTTCTCAGTCCTCTGATTACTTGGGAGTTTGTGATCCAAGCAGTTGCTTATATTGATAAAAGAGGTCAAATTTTCAATAGTTTTTTTTTTCAGCCGTGCCTGCAAAAACCTCTGGGTGAACGCCACTGGTGAGAGAGAGCACATTATGTGGATGGCCAAGTGTGCTGGGCACAGAATCAAATCCCAAGCTGGTCCCACCAGATGTCTGTAATTACCGGGAGTCTATATTTGATGCTGGGTAGCGCAATACCCGTTACCAGAGCCAGTATACTCGACTGAGAAGTTAGAAATGCAGCGGAGTTATTTAACAGACACATTTACGCTGCAGAGATAATTTGCAGACAATTGGTATCAGGCAGCCAAATGTCTCTTTTACAAGAAGGCCTAATCCACACAGCACCGCCTAACAAGAACTACCAGCTTTGCCCTGGTTCTCTGGACCTCTCCCCTGCAGAACCACAGCAGGGCTGGCTGTTTCTTGGCCCTTCCACAGCAGCACCGCCACAGCTCAGCCTCTTGAGCCCAGTCCTGTGCGGAGCGATGGAAATAAAATAACCACCTCCATCATTTCAAACAAAATGAGACAACTTTTGGCAAACTAAGCAGAAACAGACCGGCAGCAAGTTAGCACAGCACCAGTCAAAGAGGCTACCAAAATAATCACCCCATTCAGGGGCTTCCCTCAGCACAAGCCCACGCGCTCAGACAAACTGGGGTTGAGTTGGAGCGCTACCGAGGAGCCAGAACGGTGACCTACTTTCAGCCTCCACGAGCTGGGGCACATCCTAGTCGCTATTAATAATAGACACACTTCAGTTCCAATCACATGCTATCATCTGAATACTGCTTCGGTCCTTAGAGTAATAAAAAACCCAAAAACCTAGTTTACAGAACATCTTTAATACATGAGCATTTCAGACGCTTGCCACAGACTCATGAAATAAGGTTTGATCCCCCAGAAACATTCCTTTTCTGTTCAATCTTAATTCCAGTTACGTATCTGTTACTTCAGTGAGTTTGGCAGATTATGGAGTGAGAAATCCCACCCTGCTCTCACAGGTTAGGGACTGTGGAGACCAGATGTTGTTAAAGTCAAAGCATCCCTCATGTTCCACTGAAGCCTTCACTAACATTCACAACACCTCGTCCCACTCCAGCACTCAGAAGTACGCGACACTGAAATAAGTGTGGCAGCCCTATCCCATCCACTAGGTCATAGTAAGGGAAATAAAACTCGTGAGAATCCTGAAGACGTGAAGCAGACACCCCATTCAGAACAACACCGGGTTTTCCTTCAGACCTCACTAACAACCTCCCTCAGTGGGACCTCCTCTATACTTCACGTGCCTCCACGGCAGGCACTAAACTGGGGTTAAAGTCTTCCAAATCGCAAATCACTTGCTTCTTCAGCTCAAGGGCAGATTCCAGCCTTGTGCTGCTGCTTACCAGGTAACTCAGCATCGTATTCCTAGAACACAGCCTCGTGTCCTGAAGGTGGAGGTCACAGCTCATCATAAGTCTTTAAAAAAAATCAGGTCCTCCTAGTCATCCTGAAATATTACGAACACAAGCCATGGATTTGGGTCTACCTCAGAGAGAACTTCGAGTGTTTGACCTACAGACCCAGCAGGATTCATACCGTGCCCCAAATATATCCCACAGGCAATGGGGGGGAACAGAGATGCCTGTGATCACTGCGCTCCTGACTAAGTCTGAGTACCACAGCGCACGTTCTTCCCATCAGCATCACTTCTTAAATTTAACTTACGTGCGTGCGGACAAGTTCTGGATAAAAACACGTCCGGATTAGGTTCCTAGCGGTACCGTTACAGTCAGGCTGCAAAGTACAGTTGCAGATAAATGAAATGCTGGAAACTGCACATCTACTTCATGGCAAAGCTACCACCGGGTCTCTGCTGCCGGTACTCAGGCTAATGGACCATACCACATCCTTCAGCGTAAGGCTGTAGTAAAACTGATTCTAGAGTTACCTGGGCAAATGAGCAAATTCATGTTACTGACATAATGTTACACATAAATCCAGTAACTGCAAAAGTAGTCTTACTTAAGGCTTGGGTTTTGGCATGGTCCTCTCCAGTTAATTTGAACAGGGTGTACTAATATGGCAGGGAACAATGCTGAAGAAGTGGTTACCAAACATTCTTGCTTCCAAATGGCAGTGCTTAAGCCATAAACGAACTTTCAGGCATTTTGTGTTCGCTTCACAGTAACAGAGCACTCCGGGATCTCCGTGAAATCCCCCCGGGGCCCCTGGTTCCCAGGAACCTCACACAGGCGCAGCATCTTCCCATCTTCCAACCTAAAGAATTCCAGAATGCATCGCAAGCTTTAGCTGATCTCTCAACTACCAGAGTTTATCTTCTGGCCAGAAGCAAAGGGTAAAATGAATTCACAGGAATAAGCGGGGATTACCTCTCACCAGGCAGCAGATGTTGCTCCAGACACGCACAATTACATGCGAACTGTCTGTCACTAGGAGGGTGGGTGAGCTTTTACCCCATGACCCAAAAGAAAACAAGAAACGCTTCCAAACTTTCTGGCCACCCAACAAAGCAACAGTCCCGATTCCTTCTGGGTGTCTTGGTACTGCAAAATAATCCCGGAAAAACTGACTGGGCGCATGTTATTTTCCAAAGCGGAATGGGACCCAGTTGAGGTTATCTAGGCAAGACATCAAGAGAAATTCAAGCAGCAAACAATGGACTTCCAAGGCAAACAACAGCCGAGGTTCACAGACTCTGCAAAGCTCTCCGAGAGCCTGGCGCGGGGAAGACACCCTTCGTTTAGCAGAAAGAGGCCTGTCGACTCAGCACCATGAAATTGAATAAAACTTCTTTGTGGCAGCATCCAGGGGAGAAGGACAAAGGGCCTCTGCCACTGCAGCGCTTCTGAATGACTGAGGCCTCCAGCACCTCCAGCACCCCTCCCACCAGCAGCAAAATCCCAGCAAACTGAGTGCTTATTCATGGCTCGGGCTCTGTCCTTTTACTGAGTTTCCCCCTGCATCCTCCAATGCCGAGTATTTAACAATATCTCCTTTTAGCTCGTCTCTTGTCTGCCACTTCCGCATTTAATTGCAAGTTCATGGGTATTAAGAGGCCTGCACAGCTGAACGAAGGCATCTTGATTTGAAGGCTCCCTTTCCGCATAAAAGGGGAAACAGTTCTTTCTCTGTCTTGTCTGTCTCTCTCCATTTCCCTTTCACTTGGCCACTTCTCCCCTCTGCCTGCCCCCTCCCCAATTTTTCTCTTTCCTATTCCCTATTTCCCAACCCACCTTTCTCTGTCTTTCCCCATCCATCAAATTCACACTCCTCAGAGGTCGGTGCGTGCGGAGAAGGGAAGGCAACGCTCCCAAGCGCTGGCACCTGTTCTCAAAATGGCTCCCAGGCTTCCAGGGGAATTTCTTGTCTGCATCAAGGGCTGGGGCAGAACACAACAAAACCGCCCACTGCTATTCCGCACGCTAAGCGTGTGGGCAGACTGCTTCACGGCAACGTACCTCAGCTCAGGGAGAACTACAGCTCTGCAAAGGTGAGATACCCTCGGTATGGCACAAAAAGGCTCAGAGGGAAATGTGCAAGCCGAAGCTGCAACTTCTGTCATACCAAGCTACGGAGAAGCAGGAGCAATGCTACAAGCATGTTCCTTATATGCATGCATTTTACGTGCACTGAGTCACTGAAGAGAGAAAAAAAATAAGAGATGAACAGAGCGCTCCTATTTCCTCATTGCAGTCTGAATCCGTAGTGATGTAATTCCTGCTCTGCATAAAGCACAATAACGCTCCGCAGCGTTAAAGCAAAAGAGGAACTGAGCACTGCAACAGGTGGCGGCTTGAAAGGACCTGCAGCCCACGACGGACTGCACGCATTTCACTTGCTGTGTCAGACTGAGAAGGTGGGGTGCCAGAAGCAACAGCCACAGCAAAACCACCACCAATGTCTAGCGCAACCTGGGACACGAATTCATAGACTTAATTAGTTAATTGCACCATATGCTTACTGCAATTTCACTTTTCTTCCATGTCCCTTCTTTTCCAAGCTCTCCAAACACCTACAATACCACGACTTTATGCAGGAATGGAAGCCCTTATCAAAGGATCCATCTAGAACAGGAAAAAAGGCGATTTGATGGTGTACATCTTAGCGTTACGCTGCTCTTCTCCACTCTCATGATGCTCATTCACTACATCTCTGGCTCACAAAATCCGTAACGCTGATGTTGAAACTTCCCTTCCTGCAGAACTCCCGAAGATATAAAAATATATTACAGATAATAACTAAGAACACTTCATAACCATACAAAATATATATATTTATATAAAAAAAGCTTTTAACCAGAAGCTTGAAACCGAACTGTGTTATAGATAATTCCTGGGTTTTGGTTGAAGAAGTTCAGATATGGAAACAAACGCTATGACTGGCAGAAAAACAGATAATTCAGGAAACAATTTTCAACCAAGCTATACATCTGATGACAACGTTCCGTTTCAAATACTTCCCTTAGAAGAAACTGAGGAACCTATTCACCCAAAAGGACGTTTGCATGGGTAGGGAGAGGAATTAATCCCTTGTTGCAGCCCGTCTTCAGACAACCTTTTGCCAAACCAATGGAATCAAGGTAACTTATTCTTGGAAATCAGTTGAATCCCTGGCAAACCTGGCACCTCTCGCTGACTCCCTTCTGTCCGCCTTTCACATCCCCAAGACCGTGGCGATCAGCCCTTCCCCCAGCAGCTCGGTAAGAGAAGGTACCACATGTGGAAATTACTTCTGACTTCCCTGGTAACAGCAACCAAAATAATAAACGCTAACCAGACTTGCTTAGAGCTATCGGATTTGAGGACGGAACCAAAAAAAAGCTTTTATTTTTATGGAGGGTTTTTTTTTCCTGATTTATTATAAAGCAGTGCAGAAGGGAGGAGGCCTTCTCAGCAAGGGTCAGCACAACACCGAATGTCCTGCTGGGAGAAAACAGAGCTGTCCGTGTTTTGCATGGGGCTGCTTGAGCCAACAGTGACATGGAAGTGGAAAACTCTCCCTGATTTGGGGCATCTATGAGATTTAAGACAAACATTTACAGAGTTTGCTCAGCAGTACGCCGCACAAGAGACAAAAAAGGCCAAGTCTGTATTTTAAGTCATCTGCCTCAGCACTCCACTAACATGAAAATGATTTCAAACCGATTCCATCTCTTTGCAGAGCTGTAAGAACAACAGGGTAACATGAAGACAGCTTAATCTGCTTGTACGTTCCGTGCTATACGTTCACGCTGTATAGCTTTTAACTGGGATCGTTCACAACGTCTGAGAGACCTCACAGCTTCACCTCCGCATCCTTCTCCCGTGTGAGTGAACCCTCAGAGTGGCTGCCTCCAGCAGAGCCCAGCTGGGCCAGCGCTCCCAGAGGTGCACACAGAAGGGCCCTGACTACAGGAAAGCCAAACTCCTTCGAGGAGTTGGACTATAAAAGTCACAATGCCAACGCAAGGGAACAGAACGTCTGCTCTTCTGTAGCAGGAGAGTGCTCTGGCCTCTCTTTTACAGAGCACTTAACACACCGATGAGATTTTGTACCTCCATTGGAACAGAGAAGTTAAATTGCCTCAGTTGCACACATCAAAGCACCGATCTGGTGGTAGCTGTCAACAGCAGCTGGAGGTCACCTGCGGGAGGATTTACGTCACTGTCCTACATGTTTTGCTAAGATCCCCCTGACCCTGAATTTGTGCAAAGCGATGGTAAGAGATCTCAGTTCTGCAGGTCTTTTTTTGCAATGCCATCAGTGTGATCCGAAAGCTCAGGACAAGGCCGTGCCCCAGTCACTAGCTATTCAGAGTCTCCTTAAAGCCAGCTGCTACTGGGCTTACACGTACGGACAAATCAAGGCTCAGTTCCACGAAGAGGCACGTGTCAGGCTTACCATGAAAGATGAGAATGTCACCTGTGCTCCTCCTGCCAAATTGCCACCATCATCCCTACCTAGAACACACAGCTGAACATGTAAATCAGTGATTAAGGACCAACAAATGAACTACATGGCGAGTGATACAGAGCAGAGGCCTACCAATCAACCCTCTTTAAAATCAAATGAGGGTTGCTGTTTTTTTTATGTTTTAATTACCTTGTGGGTTCTGGGCTTTTTCAGTGCTTGTACACTCATTCCGTAAGCTGGGCGGAACAGGACTGAAGCACAGACTTCAGCACACACCTCTGACGTCCAGCTGTGTTTTCGTACTCTGCTCTCCACAGACACAGCCCTGTAAAACTGAAGCTGTCGGACACCTCGAGGCATTCTGTGACAATTTGCTTGTTTGAGAAAGTTTGCTACGGCACACCGCAAAGGTGACACTCTTTCAGATTTTAGCAGAAAGGAATATAAGCACACAAAAAAGGGGGAAAACCAAAAGAAAGGCAGTGTGAGTGATATGAGATGAAGCCCAAGAGAAGGACAGCGTGCAAAGCGAGTGGCCTTGGGTGGCACGGACACACCCAGCCAGCACACTGCCATTAAATGTGGCTGCCACTCGGTTATGTGCTCTGAGAAACCACATCCTTACTACAGACAGAGCTACTGTCAAACATCTCTTGGTACAAAGCTAGTAATTATTACTAATGGTATCATTAATTGTCATTTTACTACGTATCTTAAAATAATATTTTGTTCTCATTAAGCTAAAAGAGCACAGAGTCTCTTGGAAACGATTATGTCAAAATAACAATTAAGTCTAAGCAGCTTTTAGAGACTGCCTGTGCTGCTGTGGCAAACAAAAAGGATGCAAGCCCACGGACACAGCATTTAGGAAAGCACAACTTCGATACAGCAAAAACAGCCAGGGTTCCTGAAAGGAGATCTCCTGAAAACAGCCGATAGGGCATATGCTCAGGCAGATCATATCTTGCAAGCAGATTTCAGAAGCAGACTTTGGAAAACAGCACCATCTGGATCAAATTTGCAACTCTATCCATAAATAAGAGGGGACAGCTTATGGCACCACTGCAAGCGTATTTATAAAGTGTGGGAATATCAGGCTGAGAGGCAAGAGTGCTAAGGGGAAAATGCTGTCTACAAGAGCAAAAAACGCAGCTGCACCACTAAGGAAGTGGTGTGAGGAAGCCACTTCACAGCAAAATGAAACCAGCCAGGACAAAGATGACTGGAAATGAGGCAGATGGATGCCAAGAACATTCAAAAAAGGTGAGAGCAGCCAGGTTCTGGAGCCAAATTGCGACTTAGGAACAATGGGCAAAATTCTCCCGTTCGCACAGCAAACCTCCATCCTAGTAGGGTGCTCCTGTGCGCGGGCAGCAGAGCCAGGCGCGTAGGGAAAGCTGACAGCAGCATCTAGATCCCCCAGGAGGATTTGGAATGAGAATCTGTACAACTGAAAATGGTGCAGTGATTTACACCTCCGAGAACCCAGGCAGACAAAACA
Source organism: Nettapus auritus (assembly GCA_011076525.1). Taxonomy (NCBI): domain Eukaryota; kingdom Metazoa; phylum Chordata; class Aves; order Anseriformes; family Anatidae; genus Nettapus; species Nettapus auritus. The sequence goes on from CM021784.1 coordinate 7,008,567, forward strand.
CGCTGTTATCCTTTTTACCCAAGAGACTAGCCAGAAATTCGCACGTTGTCCCAATTAGGAGACAATTCCTAATGGATTTAGGTGATTTTGCTTTTCTACAAAAACGTGCGAAATCCCACTTCCATGAATTCATCAGGAATCAAGCAACCAGAGACAGAGATCTTGCTGTCAGCACTTGACTTAAAACCTCTTTGTACTTTTTCTCAGGGCTCTTCCCATGTTTTAAATGGGAACACTTGCAAGGTGCTCGCATAGCCTGCCTTGGAATGACTAAGTGCTGTGAAAGCTGCTAGGTGAGGAAGTAATTTTCTTTTTTAGGCACGCTAATAGCTAGATGTAAATAGCCATACCGCTAACCTTCTCAACGCTGTAGGAACAAAACACCATCAAGTGATCTTGCTGCTGAGCAGAAGGAACACCGCTCAGCTAAACACTAGTCGCAAGTCACTGGCACCACGAGCCATCTCTGCTTTAACTGTGCTGGTAGCAACCCGGGGAATGGCAGCCTCGGAACAACCGAGGGAGGAAGAAAACTGGAAGAGGCAGGAGACAACAGCCCCTACTAATTAGAACCATTTCTGTGCTGGAAGCAAGTTTGTGCGAGCTACTCCTTGGCTTCAGCAGAGTGTCAGCCGGCTTGGTTCAAGGCACCCAAAGGGCACTTTGGGCTAACCTGAGCTACGCCGATGAGCACGGCATCCACCCAGTACGCTCCAGGTGGCAGATCCAGACAAAGAAACTTATACTGACCGTGCTCTTGTATACAAACATTCAGGGTGCGCATGTAGGAAAGGGTAGAAAGAAGTCATCCAGACAACTGGCATTTCAGTTCCTTCCCATGCTAGCAGCTCTCCAATTGCTTTTAAAAAGAAAAGTAAATCTCAGTTCCCAAGTCTTCTGATGGGACTGAAAATTGGCCTGTCTTCTCAACAATTCCTTCTCATTCTCTGCCAGGGCGTGCTGTGCCTCACTGTGCCTCCTCTCAGCTCTGCTGGGAGCGAATGCGCTCTCCAGCAAAGTGCTACCACCCAGAACTGAAATGAGATGCTTTCTTGTCCCTGTCTCAGACCCAGCTTATGGACTGGTCACACTGTTGTGCTCAATTTATGGCTGCCTCTGAAAAAAATGCTGCTCAATTTATTCTACTCATTTGCAGATGTATTTTTTTTCTTCATAAGACTAACATCAGCAGAGACTGAAATGTCTGCTGTGTTCCCAGCACTGAAGAGAACCCCTGTGCCTCCCCGACATTCCATCTAAGGAAACGTTTACCTAGCTGTATATGAGGGGGGGGGGGGGGGAAAACAGTAGATCTGCTGCTTTTGTTTTACAATGATTATTTTGTTGAAGGAACAGCCACTGCAGCTGGAGAACTGGAGACCTAGAAAGCAGTGATGAGCTCCAGAGGAGGAGCATCATCTAATATTTAGCACCACACTCTTTATGCATGAATGTCCTCCAGAACGCACTTCACTCCGCAAACATCTCCAGCTCATGCATGCTTTAATGGTTGGTACCATGCATCAATAAGTTATGAATGTGGAGATCTGACTGCTACGTAAACTCATCAAGATTCCACTTGAATGAGTAACAGCCAAGAATTCGCTCCCAAGAAGCACAGACCCCTGAACTCCCCCCCGTCAGGAAGGCACTCCGCAGCAATACGTGGGGAAAGCAGCTACGGGGGGTGGAGGAACCATTCCAACGCGAGTTTAAGAAACTGAGAACAAACATTAAGGTTGTTTTGTGGCAGTCAATGGAAATTGCTCCAGGCTAGCAGCAATTTACTTCCAAACAAGACGTTTTGGTAGGAAGGGGGTGGTGTTCTTGCTAGGCTCCATCTGTGACTCCTTTGGGGTGCAGCACCTTCCTGCTGCAGAGCCCAGGAGCCAGGCAGGGACCTGCACGTGCCACCTCTTTTTATACTGGCATGAGCATAAGAGAATCCCTTCCCTCGTTTGTTGTGTGCTCAGCACTTACCGCAGGGATCCCTTTTGGAGAGGGATCCCAGAACCCCAATATCACAGAGTCTCACATGAAATACATGCTGGCGAAGATGCTGTGTGTCTCTAAATGGAGGAAAATTCCCAGTGGATGGCATTGTGCACCCTTGCCCAGAAGTTTCTAAAGGCAGCATCAGAGCTGTCCCAGAAAGCCAAGGAAGTTTGAGAACTAAGTGCCACGTTACCAGGGGAGATTGGTACCCAGCTGGGTCACTGCCTCGTGTTTACACTGCTGGGAACAACTTCTTGATTCTGTAAGATTTATATCATGATGAATGAAGACAGAAATGATCCATTTAGCCAAATCTGACTTAAATACACGTTAGAACAGACAGGTAATATGTAAATAAGAAGCTTTGCCATGAAGATTATGAAATTTCTGTCACTAGTGCCACACCCAGTGTACAGTTAGTCATAAAAAAAAGACACCAAAGTGCAAATTACTCCCCCATACAGAACAAGCGAACAAAAAGAACCCAGGGAATTTGTTTCCACTTCACCCAAAGTCTCAGTCCTTCCGAACAATTACACCAGCTCCGCTGAAACTTGCTTACCCAGCAAATACAAAAACCCATAGGCCTAGAAAACAGAAGCAGAATAAGACAGCACGTTTCTCTTCCTCCTTTGAGACTGTCACTGAGACATCGTTTGTATTTAACACTTCTTCCAAAAGGCAAGTTCTGTTCTGATGGCTGGGGGCTCACTGCAGATGACTCAGGTGATGAGCACAAGGCTGGAGAGCCATCGGAGTTTGGTCTAGACACAAGCAGCTGTAAAGCAAGACCACATCTGAGCTCTTCTGCCCTCACAGCCCAAATAAACGCCACCCCCAGGGCACCGTGCGCCAGCTGGGCTTACAGCTCCGGCCCAGGGCTCCGGCACATGCTGAGTTTCAAAGCCCCAAGGTACCTTCCCTGCTACTTTTCTAATGCTTTCCATGTCTATGTTGCAAAACAGACAAATACCTAACCCTCAGCCACTCATGTTGCGATTCTGCTGATAGCCGTAAACTACTAATTAGCATGTACTTGGGCTAAGGACTGTGACTCACATTTGCAAACCAATTTAAATGAGATGGCTGAAGCAATTTTTGTCCTGTGCTCTGGTCCTTCCTCTCCTGAAGGTCACACCTGCCTCAGAGAGAGGTGTACAGGAGGCACATCTGTTGCTAAAGCTGCCTGCTACAATTCAGCATAACAGCCTGCCTTTATACACCGACCTGGGAACTACGGGAGCTAAAACAGAACAAACAGAACCCCCCCTCATGCTTTCCTAGTCCTTTCTAGGACTTCAGGTTCTAGGAATGGGGCAAGGCAGTAACTGTCGTGTTAACCGCCATGGAGACCCATCTAAATGTGCCTGTGAACAAAGGTTAGAGGCCAAAGCAGTGAAACTGAGCAAAATGAGGGGGAATACTTTCTGGTTCAGTCTACTGTACCCTAACCTAACAGTGTGAATGAAATAGGGATTCCAGAGTGCTGCTATATTGCGTTCCCCAGCATTTCCAATCGTTTGCAGTGAGCAGGAAGCACCAAGATTATAACCCTCAAGTATCCACATGAATTTTGGGTGCATCAAACCAACCCTAGTGGGCCTGTGTATCCACCTCTCTCGGGCCATACAACAGCATCACCTGCGTGCTCCAACAGTAGGGACCAGGAGGCTGAAAATACAATGTTGTCTCATTCCCCTTAGACACATCTGATGAACAAAAGTCTTCTTATGCAAAATAAGAATTAGGACAACACCCAACAAGAGCATTGGCTGAAGATAAATCTTCAAAGCCAATAAAGAGAAAGCCTTGAAAGATCAGAAGTGTGCATAGAGGCCCAGAACACACAACCTCCTGCTCTGAAAAATGGGTTTGTGCAGTAAATTTCAGGATTCAATGGCTTATTCAATTCTCTTTCAATTTCAAAATCTGAACACTGGAACTAAAAATTGCCTGAGAAGAAGCTTCCCTTCTGTGGCATTTCCAAAGTTCCGGCTCCTCACCAAAATCAAGAAGTAGAGGGGAGCCACGCAAGTGAAGTGCTGTACATACTGACAGCTCGAACTAAGCTTTTTCCAAATCTCCCTTCAGATTCTGTTTGGTGTCTGACAGTTTCACTTTCCTGGAACAGGCTGGCATTTCCTAGTGAACGTAAGGGCAGCCCGAGCAGTACATTCAAACCACTGACATTTTCACTTCACTTCTGTCTTTTAAACCCTTTGTTTTCAGCAGAGGCTTGATTGCAGAACTCAGGCTTGCACTAACTGCTTAATAAAGTATTTTTGCCTAGTGCTGAGAAGAGCAGCTAACATACACACAAGCAGACTAGGCAAGCGTGAAACAACCAGATGTCTGAGTGTTTGCACTTGCACTTGTTGAGATTCTAGCATAAGCACAACTGTTCAGACAACTGCCACTGAGTAATTCTAAGACAAAGTAACTTCTTTATTTACATTTTTATTACTCACTGAGAGCAATGGGAAGCTGCTGACTGGCAATTCCTGAAGAGCTGAGACTTACGTTCAACACTTCATGTTCACATCAGCAGACTACAGCAGGAAAACTCTCCGAGCAGTCTCTTGCATCCAGCACTAATAATTTTCCAGTTCTGATAGTGCCAGTGTCCCGCATCCTCATTGACTCTTGGTCTGCGCGTAGAGATTGCCAACACTGCTTCTGGTTATACCTAACAGTCCCCTTGGAACAGAGCTGCGACCACCGGTTCATTGAGCATTAACTGCCAAGGATGTGTCAGCGGGTTGCCAGAAGACTGAATTAAAGGAGCATTATTCTTGCTGCTTTTTTTCCGCCAGGACGTATAGCTTGTGTGACATCTTTTACTCTGGTTTTTCTCCTAAGGGAAACGAAGGATCAAGACAGGATATTTAGCTTCAGCTGCCGACTCTTAGTTACTTCCTCTGCAACCTTCAGGCAAGTCATCTTGCTTTTCTGGGCCTCAGTTTCTCCATCTGCTAAATGCTGGTTTTCTGCTCTGAGAAAATACAGCTGAAAAAGTGCCGCATAAACACAGACCAGTATCTTTATTCTTAATGCACTTCAAAGCAAAAATTTTCTTCTTCTCCAAAGCCTGAGAGAAAAACAGCCCGAGACTTTTCTTTCCACTGGGTTAAGCTGTTTTTTTGATACCATGCTGCCCCAGCAGCTCACCCAGAACCACATTAAAAGAGAACTTATGTCATGCAGCCTTGCTTCCAAACACACCACCTGGACACAGCAACTGCTGCCACTGCAATTTAATTCCTGCTTGCCGATTGCAAATTTCAGTTCCTCTGGTTGTGTGCTGTACAAATTTGATTCATGCTTTACTTTCCAAATATTGTGGCTTTTTCTTGTGCAACTGCTCATTGGCCTCTGTTGTGCAAAAGGATCTCCTGTGACATGTATGCTGCATGCACAGTAACAGACAAAACCAAAGGACTGGCCGTACTTCTCTGATGTCAAGATGCATATTAAGCTGCTTTTAGATGTGGAAGGAAACAGGTCAGAGTGAAATTCCCAGATGTGCTTGCTGTTGATGATGTTCATATTTACATACAAAAGGCTGATACTGCAAGGTGATAGCACCTGCTAGAGCGGGCTGAGCTCCACCAGCTCCTCCGGGCTTCAGCATCCTGCAGGATAAAGACCATGGAGACAGCAGAAGCCCCAAAAGATGCTCTGCCAAACATAATGCAAAGCAGAACATCATCCTAAGTATTCCTTTTTCTTTTTCCTCTGCTATTCAGTGTAACTGCAGAAATTTTCCAGCACCCTTCACCAGAAAAAAATCCATCTACTAGGCAAAGTTTCATCACCTTGACCTGTTCACCATGTCAGAATGCAACCGAGTACATTAAATATTTAAGGCCAGAGAGGCTTAATAGTCAAATAAGAGATGAAAACACGCATTACTTCAGGGAATGTTTTGTTCGCTGAATAAAGAGTAACAAAGTCGTGCCTCATTTGGCAAACATACAAAAAATACAAGCCCAACCAACAACAGAAATTAAAGCAATAAAGAAAACCGTATACAAATTTGTAATTTCATAGCAGGAACTGCCCAGAGCTGACTTTTTCACAGAGCCATCGTGGCTGGCGAATGGCGAAAGGCTAAGAAATGATGTACCATGCCTGCACTGACCCGTTCTAACTCCAGAAGTACTGCCCTGTCCTTTTTGACTTCTTCCATTCACTCAAAACCAATACTCTTTCCAGCTGCGTTTAGCTCAGAAGTCATCAATACATTCTAACTTATTATTGGTTCATTTTTGTTCCTAAACACTTTCTCCTCTTGTTCCCTAACTCCTAAGTGGAGTTACTCTGAGCAGAGGAGGAGGCAGACTACCTGTCCTTGTGCAAAGGCTTTGTAAGCCCTGGTGTAACAAGGCAATGTAAACCAAAACTCTGGGTGTAGCATAAAGGCCAGAGCACGGGATCCAGCACAATACTAGCAAGTCAGCCACTGCGAAGCTGGAGGCCTGGCTCGGTAAAAAGCCCAGCAAAAACATAGATACTGCACCGCTAAATACACCGGATTTTATGTGCCTCATACCATTTAATGACTAAGTGAAGAACTCCAGTGGCACTTCTGTTTTATGTAAGTAACGTAATCAGCAAATCTCGCCTTTCAGTTATTTCCCAAATAAATTATCTTTAGCCCAAAGAGCCCCCAAATCTTCATCTGCTTACTGACGAGCTTCCAGAACTTGTTCTCCACGCGTGTGAACAAAACTCTTGTGCCGATGCAAAGAAGGAGGCATTTCTTTGCAACAGGGCTATTTGCACATGCTCTGCTGTAAGAGCTGACAAAGGAACCACATTCTGGGAAAAGCCTCTCTCCAACATCCATCTTTTCCCGTTGAGGGATCATGCCTCTGACAACTGAATGCTCCTAGCAAACGTACTTCTGCAGCTCTCTTTGGAGACCTTCCCCCACTGTTCTTCCCTTTTCTGCGTCTTGTCAACACCCTCTCCTCACAAACAGCTGTTTCCCATCTGAGCCCATTTCTGAGCACAGCACCAGTAACATGACAGAGGCAGGAGCACCAGCATCCAGAGGGATGCAAGGTTAAAAATAATAATAATATCTGAGTGTCCAGCAAGGACTGTCTGAAGCCATGGATTTTCCACAGGAAAAAGGCAGTAAATAAAACAGAAATGAGCAAGCAGCACTTCACATGAAGGAGCAGCGTGCTTTCAGCGTACTGTATCTCAGCTCACAACTGTTAGCAGTGACAGCCAGAATTAGGTAACTGCTGTCTGCTTCCCCTTCACTCTGTCCTGAAGTAGCCCCCACCCGCTCAGACTGCATTTCCTCTCCCTTCCCTCCTGCACAGACCAAGAAAACGGAAGATACTGGGGCAATGACAGAGTCAGCAGTGACAGAAATCAGTTACGGAAGGCTGGCCAAATGAATTGCCACTGCTTGTGGCCTGGCACCTACAACTTTCACCTAAGCACAGAGCGTCAGGAGGAAACCCATCCCCAGCCAGCCCCAGGCAGCCCCGCAGTGGGGCTGGGCATAGTTACCTCTGCCACAGGCATCCCTGCTCTACCCCGGCCCTATTTCAGGGAGATGTGTCTCAGGGGGATGCCCATCCTAGAAGGCTAACAGCGGCAGGACTCAGGCCTGAGCCTGGGAATACTGTTGGAGAAGTGCTGGAAAAGCGCCTGGCACCCTTGTGGCCCAGGCGTCCTCGCACTGCCCTAAGCAGGTCCCAGGCAGGGTGGCAGCACTAGGACAGGGAGCATTGCCGGGAGGCAGGCTGGATGCTGCCACCCTACTTTGAGACTAGGACAAATCAGGGGGACAAGGCAAGACCAGCTCATGGCACTTGGCCTCAGGGCCAGAGAATAAAGCCCGGCACTGTAAAGCCCGGCACTGTTTTGTTTACTACGCCTGAGTCTCTTGCTTAACAATACGGGGCATTAACCACTGATCAGTCCTGACATCAGATAAACTTCTGCCCCGGTATCTCCCCACCCCCTGTGACCCACATATTAAATAATCCACAGCCCACTGATATTTATCTGCAGCGGGCTCGTCCATTGTTCCCACAACCACCTGGATTCTGCTTAAGAATCGGGTTTCAGAGTCTGAAGCATTTTACCAGCTCGAAAGTTTTACAGCCTTCTGTCCCTGCCCCTTCAAACAAAATGAAAGGGGGTTCTTTGGCCTCCTAGTGACAATGTTAGCAGCAAATGGCTCCCTGTGAATTCAAAGCAGTTGTCAGATTAGACAGAAAGTCCCACGAGACCAGAGACTTTGCCATGTAGCTAAAACCCACCCACCTATCTGAGATAAGAATTTGCATTTTAGTGAGTTCTTATCAGGAATCTGTCCCCAGACCAGGGCCATCCGCCACTTACACACCACGCTTTGAATGTCAGGGAGCTCCTCTCGTTGTCAGTTTCCTCAGCCTCCAAAATAACCCCCGAAAGCAACCTTTGATGGTTTTTTCCTCTTTCTTGACACATATTTCCCTCATGTATCCTGTGACGGGTTGTTCCAAGTTACTCAAACCACGCTAGGATGATAGGCACAGCAGCAAGCAAAGCTTGCAAGACAGAAGTGTTATCACTAAGTGATTTACTGCGGATAAGCAAATGTATAAGGAAATGGGGACAGTGTCATTATGCCTTTTTCTCCAATCTAAGCTCATTAAACATGTACAAAAGTGCTTAACATCTGACAGCCATCCAGCACTTCCAGTGCAAAATGAGTCTCAAGTTCAAAGCCGTTTCTTAATAAATCGTTTAATAAATCATTTGGATCACACAGTCAAGCATCGCTCCTTGGTGGCAGTCTCAGCAGCCAGGGTCACCGCTGTAAAGGACTGTGCCAGCCTCTCTCTAAGCGGCCCGCTCGGGGGAGGGATGAGCAGCACGACCCCCCAGCAGTCAGTATTTTCCCCTCGTGTGTCAGAACAGGCAGAGACATCAGCAGAAAGAACCCGTGGGGTGCAGCACTGGCAGTGACACTGGTTCACAGCTAAACCAGCAACCTGATCTGTACCAGTCAAACTCCCAGCCCAATCACATCAAGCTTCACATCCAAAACTTACAGCCAAGTACTTCCCAACACATGCTCCAAGGAGCCCTGGAAATGTTAGCCCTAACTCTTAAACGCCAGCAATTAAATAATGAACAAATCCACAGGCAATGTGCCATCAGCACCCTGCATGTTAGATTGTTCGCTCCTTTCATTTAACTGGAAGTGTATTTCTGTGCCAACTGGATGATGACTAGTCCATGAACACTTTTAATGACTAAAAGACAGCGCTCATAAAAAAACATCAAAACAGCCTCATTTTACATACGCTAAGTAGATCGGGAACCAACAAATTAACCTGTTGGCACACGAGAACTGACCACAAGCAAAGCCAGAAGTAAGAGTAAGTTCAAGAATTTACTCCATGAATCACGAGATGTCAGCGGGGTTGCAGCCAGGTGTTACTTGTATGGCTGATATTCCTCCGCAAAATTAGTGATAGCAATGAGATTGACTCAACATTCTTACATGAACATACAAGCTTCTTTATCTCAGTTCCACAGTCCCACCATGCAAGTAAACAACCCAATTTTTAAATAATCAAGGTGTAGAAACCTCCTGCCTGCTCAGCAATATGACACAAAATTGCCTGTTGTTCCCTGAACTGCTCAAGTCGCATTGCCATCCAGTTAGCGACAAGCCCTCGTGCTAGGCACTGGGTGAGAAAGCAGCTGGGTTTTCATACATGGGCATCATGATGCTTGGAACGGTCAGTGTGTCAGTGTGTCCTCCTATCCTCAGGTTTCCAAGGGCCTGTCACAGCTCCCATGCAGTTTTGGGCAATTACTATCTTGCGGCCTGCCATATGGCTCTCAGCTGTGTAAGCGGTGGGTTATTCTTCCAAGGAGCAGGGCTCATTAGGAAGAGCAAAGGAGCTGTTTTCTCCCACTCCGGTCTTGAGATCTGCAGTTCAAAGGGAGCTGAGGTTGCTTCATACGAGTGGCTCCTACAGAAGGGGGAAGAAGGGAGTCAGGCATTTTAGCCACAGAAACCACCCTGAGGTTCGCCCCCAGTAAAGGTCCTACTGCAGCTCCGAGTGCCCACCGCAGCTTGCCTCAACCAGCCGGGCAGAAGGCAGAGTTAAAGCTTCAACCAGTCTTGCCTAGGCTGGGCACTCAACCAGCAACACCTGCAACAACATTCAAGTCCAAGGTTTTGCTCAGGTCTTCGGCATCCTGGTGGTGCATCCCCAGCCCCAGCCCCAGCCTCAGTTTGTGACTCACAGCGGAAAGAGAAGTAAAAGGTGCCAGTCAGTCTCTGCATGAGATAGTGCTGTAGGAATTGCATTACTCCACAATGAAGTCTCTGTAGCTGACTAAAAAATGACATTGTTGCGTATCTCAAATCTTTTTCTTGCCTCTGGCTGTTAAGGGCTGAGAACGCTGCAGTCATTCCCTCTGCTAAACAAGAACTCTTCCAAATAGATAAGAGAGTGACACTTCCATTCCATCCTTCGAAAAGGTAGGAGCAGCTGCTTCAATGCAAGTAGAAAACAACGTAAAATGCTGAGATAGAAATTAAAAGACAGAAAGGAGGCGGGGAGAATGGATTGAAGTCACCCCAGAAGAAGAAAGAGCAGCCTTCCTATGCCACAAGTACAACCCCTACTGTTTAGGTCCTTAATGCAAACAGCCTTCGTGCACTCTGAAGCAGCACTGCTTTACTGATTGCATTAATCAAGAAATCATCTGTCAATGCAGGGCATTAATGGAAATACTGCCGTGTAAATACGGATTAAGCATCCCCCCACACTACAAGGAGGATGGGAACATGCAGCAGCATTAACTACAAATGAACTATGCATTCTTGCAGGTCATCTAAAGCACAAAACAAAAGGGCCTGGCTGAAAGATGGCTGCAAAGGAACCTTGCGGTGAAGACAAGAACTGGTAGAGCCAGCCATTCAGTACCATTTCAAAGGTTTGATCCACAAAACAGATGTCTGCAAGTGTGACAATTGCTATTTGTAAATGAAAAAGCTCCACAAAATGCGGGAGTCCAGAAGGTACCTTTCAATTTCCTGATTTCAAGAGTGTCAAACAAGGAGATCCAAAAGCCTTTGCCACAGGTAAGGCCTGATCCAACAAGATCTGAGGGGCCAAATTAGGTTTCTGCCAAGCTGTGTCACTAAATCCTGATTTAGTGCAAGAAAACTAACGGCAGACTTCACAGATAATGAAAGGCGTAGCAGATAACCAGATACACGTGTATGTGGCTCAGCAGTACCCTTTCTGTTGGCCACCACTACAGACTGCCCCTGCACAGTGACTCCGAGCATCACCAACGTGAAACAACCTCACAATTTACACCTTAAAAACCCACTACAACTCTGCAAGACCTTTGCCAAGAACACATGTTGCAGATTGAGAATCCAGCTGAGACTAGAGAAAAAAAAAAAAAAAAAAAACACAGAAAATGGATTTTACAGCTGGAAATAAAAGGGAAATTCTCACATAGTCCCTTGTATTTTCTTGAAGCGCCTGAAGGAAACAATAGGCAGGCAACAGAAATAGGTAATTTGTTGAAAGCCTCATCTGTCAGGGACTCATCTGCATACCTGCAGGCAGGGCACTTGGGAGATGGTTTTTCAAGCCTCAGATACCCCCACAGAGCAGGATGCCTCTAGGACCGCCGGGTCTGACCAGAGAAGCTGGCTTGAAGACACGTCGCTCTCTGCCCCTTGAGCAAGGCTCAGCGCTGTCCTTCCAGGACACTTCCCAGAATTGTAAACATTACACTGCTCCCATAAAGCCTGTATGCAAACAGTCGCTGTCACTGGTATGATCAATGAGTTGTCCTCAAAGACAGGTACAAACTCAGGCAATCTGTTTCTGGCTGCTGTGCTACAGTACTCCTCCTGTATAACGTGTAAGAACTCTGCACTGCTAAAGACGTGTAAGTGCCTTGTGCCCACAGTTTAAGCACTAGAGTTCGAGGAACAGATTAAGCAGAGAATCTAAATAATAGCACAGAAATTATCAGAGGCAAAATTAAATAGCTTGTGAGAAAAGAACTGAATAATTTGACAATTCAGTCTAGACTGAAACACAATGTGCTAACAGCCACAATATACTTGAGAAATTGATGTAAGAGAAAAAAATCACCTCTTGCTCGCTGCAAAAAAAAAGAAATTAGACATTACAGTAGGCATTAGGAAAATGGTTCCAACACTAAGGACACCTAAGCACCAGGATAAACCATCGGAAACGACCCTCCTTTCAGATCAGAACATGATCTGTCAAGATCAGCACTCCTGATTTTTTGATAGGCTGTGAATTGTGGAACCACGCTTCCCAACACCGCAAGGCCTTCCCCTGGCGTAACTGCTGTGTGACCTGGGAATTGGAAGAATAACACAACTGTCAAACTTTTTCTCCCTCTATAGGTACAAACGAGCTCCTTTAATGTGCGTCAGTCTGCCTCCTGCTAAAGTCCAAGTCAGCCAAAAAACCGTAAAGCTGGCCATGCATTCAGCTACGTATGGAGCACTTTACTCCTATCAGCCCTGCTATCTCCTACGTTTGTTTCATTTCCAATCCACAGGCCCATTCCTACCAAAGCCCAGGGTCTTTGTCCCTCCCGTGCACTTACTCAGCCCCAGACTGCTATTGCAAAAGAGATTTGTTGCAGAGGCATCAGCGCGGCGCTGGGAAGCACAGGGCAGCCAGGCCCTCCCTGCCCCCCAGAGAGCACGACACATGTTCAGACAACTGGCATCCCCGACGTGAGAGGGAGGGACAAATGGCAAAAGGGCTGATTGATGATATCACTGCAGTCGAGGAGGGAGTCAGGGCAAACACCGCATTCTGAAGGATGCAACGAGACCAAAGCAGAGAGAACAGTTAACAAAGGGTCAGCTGCACGCCAAGGCAGAACGAGCTACAGGAAGCAAAGAAAAAGGGTTGTTTCTCACCTGTGTGGCAGCAAAGTGGTGAGACCACATGGGGCATTTACAGGTATTTCCTTCTTGTGGCTCTTCTGCGAGAGTCCGAAAATAATTAAACAACTTAATTCATGTGAAAAATCTGCTGTGCTCCTACATGCCTTTGGTTTGTAAAGCTTCACCACAAAAGACATGGGTTGGTCACACAACTTTCCAAGCGAAGGAAACTGAGCTCAGACACGTGTCTCCAAGTAGAAGAGAACCCTTGAATTCTGTATCCTCGGTCCCTGCTCTTAGACCCACGGCTGGCTCTCCAGACCACACGGACACAGCAAGCAGTCCACCTGAGGCCCACTGAAATGCACCAAACTGCGTCTCAGTGAGAAGTCTGACAGAAAATACACATGCAGGTCTGCAAGAAAATCTGTGACTGTTATTAGTTCTCTGCTCCAAGCAGCCTTAGACCGTACTCCCTATTGCATTCCCATCCGCACACCGGAGGAAGAAGAGGTTATCACCTGCTGGCATTTCAGAATGAAGTAAAAACTATGAAGATCCCTCTGTTATTATGCCATATCCCTCTGATACGTGGAAGTAGGAATTAACATCATTAACATCACCCTGGCCTGTGAAATATGACAGCTATAGGATACAAGAGAAACTTCCAAAATGCATGGAAAAAAATCCTTTGCTACAGAAAACTGACGATGCCGTTGATATCCTTGAAGTTTCGCTGCTGTACCCAGCTGGGGCTTTCCTCCTTCTAAGTCTAAAGATGAATAAATATTTTCAGAGCTTTCTTTGCTTTCTTTTGCTTTTCCGTTTTCCATTTTGTTTCACTTTCTACCTCCAGACCGTTTTCTTCAGATTTTCTTAGTATCCAGCGCAGAAGAACTTTCTGACCTGCTTGCATTTCAGCCTTTAGTAGCTGTTTTTGCAGAGCACAATCTGAAAACAAAACTCCTACCAACAGAACTGCCAGCCCAACTCAAGAGTCATAACACAAACTCCTAAAAACTAACGAGCGTTTATGCTTTGCTGGTGTTCTTCACAATCTACAACCACAAGGGCCACAAAACTTGCCCTTTAAAACGAAAGCCACAATCTCCTCAATTTACAAGTGTCAGGAACCAGGCTTTTAAGAAAAACATCCCATGTTAAGACTCAACAGCAGAAAGTCTTGATCATAGGCAATCATAACAATTGGATGTAGGTGAGCACATCTAAGTAACTGAAACTACCAAACAGCAAGCTCATTTAGATCTCTTCCAAGCTGATTTCCATCTCCTTCCTCTCCCCAACTGCTCTTCTGGCTGTCTCATAGCAGAGGAACGGCATCACCCAAACCATATGGTTCACCTTCCAGAATCAGAGTTTATCTGGGTCTACCGAGGGTGAAACTCGCAGAGAACAGGGCAGGACAGGAAACCACACCTCACAGATGAGACAAATGGTCTGTTTGCTGCTCTGAGTACCAGAGCACTAATCTTGGATGCAAACACGGTTGTGAAATATGAAGAAAAAAATAAGAGGCCTGTGATGCTTATCATATTTCGAGATGGGTGGAGTGCAAAATCCAGAGCTACTAGATCAATTACAACCACAAAGCAAACAAGAAAAGGGAGCATAACAAATATTTTGAGACTGTAGGATGTGGGTTAATTTATCTGATGGCACGTGTCCTAACGTAATATTTATACAATAGATAAGATGGAAGAAGACTTCAAATCTTCATATAAAAATAAAAGATGCCGTACTATTCAAACCCAAAAATAGTCCTGGTACAATTAGTTATCCAACCCGATAGCTGTCTGATAAGGACAGCTCAACTTTCATGCTGTTCTCATGCCTGCCCTGAGCACACAGCAACTGCTCAAGCTAAAACTTCGTCCTCGCACCCTGATATTAACATTTACAAGTTGGTGGTTTGTCTTTGGAGAGATGAAAGAGCCATATCTGTACATGATGCAGAGCACAATTTGGCTGTGTATACTTGCAATTACCTGACCAAGCTGTGGGAGCTGCATGTGCAGGTTACAGCCAAGTGTTCAGTGAAATTAAAGGTCTGCAGAAATAAATAAGTGTGTATACAACAAAATACCTACCACTGCAATCTACTATATTGGATAATTGCTGTTACTACACTTTCACATGCAATTAATATGATTACATCCCCAAACTGCTAAGCCAAACCTCTAAATGCTGACATCTAATTGTTGCACACCACTATTCGGTCTATCTTTAGAACAATGGTCAGTGAATGTGCATGAAATTACTCAGGGCTCCTGAGCCTCCTCGCTTGAAAAACGGTCTTTAATCACCACAAAACCAGTATCACAGATTTGACCGTAATTCTGAGGAACGACTACATAGCATTCAAACAAACCACAGCCTTTCTTTTCTCCAGGAATTTTGCAGGGACTTTTTTTTCTACAGCACAGGCAAGAACAGATACCTAGAGAACAAGTAAGCCTAGGGGCCGCAGAGTGCCAGCGTTATGCCTCAGTACCCACAGGCTCTACTGTCAGCCACAAATTCACGTCAACTTTGGTATGCTAGCAAAATTATATGTCACCAGACAGATGCTTTAACATTAATCAGACTGGTCATCAAAGTAAATCATTGCCTGTTTTAGTTCTGTCACATAAAAGTGAAATATTTACAAGATCGCATATAACGCGTAAACATTTCTGCATAAATGGCACTGTTAAAAGAGGCTGCGGGGAGGCAAAGGATTAATTGAATCTTGAAGTCTGGAGACTGAAAATGCTTATGGCTTATGATCTCAGCAGAGACTTACAACAGAACTATTTGCTCTGTTCTCTTTGAAGTTTATCTTACTCCATCAGTAACTTTTAGTCAAGTTCCATTAGCTTCAGACAATTTTCCACTTTGTTTCTCATTTGATCAGTAGTTCTTTAATGACGTTGGCAGCAGTGTGTTTTCATCCATTCCCTGTAGTTCTCCCTGCTGCTTTCAAAACTGGTCTGTATAATGGGGCTTTACAAAGAAAGTTAGCTCATATCCACGTAATTACATTATCTATTAATATTCATGATTTCCACGGTATTTCTTCAAGCAGGATTCTGTTATTTTGCAACATCACACCTGCCTAGTAAAATGGCAGATAATATAACACACAATACAGCCTGTGCATACTCATAATTGAGTAACTTCAGGCCATTAGCTGAGAGCTGGTAGAAAACAGTTTGCCCTTTCTCAGTATGGTATCTGGTATCCAGGTACGGGTAAATACCTGGAGCATTTTTATTCATGTTTTTCCTTCTGGGCACAAAACCAATAGCAAGATGTTTTCCATGGTGAGTAACAATTTTTGTTGTGAGAAAAGAGAACTTGATGTGCCATTACTTTCATGATACCCTCTTTATGAATCCATAGAAGTAAAAATAAAGATGATCTACACAAGGCAAATAAAATAAAGATTGAGTCCCTTTGTTTCCGGGGAAACTACTTTCCCTATAGCTTGGAGGGGGGTTGGGGGGAGGGGAAGATTTCTAAGAAAAAGAAAGATAAAAGGAAACCTTTCCTTTAACACCGTCACATGCTAGTCTTCTAAAAAGGACAAAAAATGCTCTTAGTTGTTTTGCAAATCCATAGTATCAAATACTTAAGAGATTCTTTTACATTACTAGGGAACACATGGGAGCTTCTGTTAGCAAGCAACCTCAGGGCTGTGAATAAACCCATAGAAATTAGTTGTTTGCTTTTTAAAACATTGTTTATTGAGAATACTTAATGAGAACTCCAGCTTCAATAGCAAATATTTAACAAGGAGCACAAACTCCCTCACCTAACCTTTTTCTAAAGCACAACTGTCCCATCTTACTTATGGAAAACTCATTCTGATCACTGAAAGATGCGAGATGTAGCCTTCCTTTATTTATCGAAGTGATTAAAGTTTCTGAAGCAAAGGAACCTGCACCCCTCCTGTCTCAGCTCATGCTCAACAGGAACTAGTTTCCATAGGATCTGGGAACTGCAGCCTTTTCTCTGCTGCCAAGAAATTCCTTCTATAACTTATGGAAAAATAATCAGTTTCAGTACAATTCACACTGTAAAAAAAAAAAAAAAGTTAATGTCACACAACCACGTTTGAGTGTTAACTGGGTACCATACCCCAGAAAGTCGAAGAGTTTACATTTATTTTACACTGGGTAAGTGCTGCTCACACAGAACATGAGACAGAAAGAGACCCATGGGGCAAAAGCAACAGTTCCTACACAGTCACATCAGAGCACTCAGAAAAAAGCTAATGGGAGTAAAGTGGACTTAATTTGTGAGGCCCACGTAGATCTGAGAATACCGAATCCCAGAGCTACTTGTTAGAAGGTACTAACGTAGGGCCTTCCACCAAATTCATGCAGAAAATATTTCTCACTCTGAATTTTGTTTTTAAAAATACCTTCCCAGCACTGCTCCATTCACCCTCACGCTGCAGTAGGCCCTCATTCTCCTTTCCTTGGTGCTAAAACCATTCAGCTGCCTGAATGCAGTTGTATGGAGACCTGTAAGAACTAGGTCAATGATTGAAGGAACTTGTTGTTATTTAGGACAGCAGAAGAACATTCAATACGTGCTTCAAGTTAAGCCTATGTGTGAACACTGCTCTAAACCAAGGCCTAGAGATAGGAAAGATCCCATCCCTCAGTGCTTTATTCAAACATAATTACCGAAACAGAAACTCCACAGGGGAGTAAAGCTACGCTATCAGAACCGGCCCCCAAGACAATTCTACCGCCAATCTCCGGCGAGGAGCTACTAACAAAGTGACTGTGAAGGGCTCCTGCTGCAGCGAGCCATCCTGAGAAGGCAGCCAGGCGTACTCCGTCAGTATCTTCTCCTGCCATTACCTAAGGCACATTACTCACCGCTGCTCCCACGAAAACTGCCAAGTTAACAAATATAAATAAATAAAAGACTGTTTTGTTCTGTTTAAATATGAGAATCCCATTAGTTAATATTGCAAATGCATTTAGCTGTAGGAACTGAAGCTAAAAAACACACGCAGCCTCACTCTGCGTTCCAGCCTGCAGCTCACAAAATCGCAAATTCAGTACTTAGGACAGAGGAATTTTCTGAGTTTTATTGTGATTATTATTTTGTTTTGTCTATAGGGTGGGGCATTTTGCAACTCGCAGCTATTTTAGGAATCTCCTTACAGTGAGACAGAATCCTCATTTTAAATGAAGCTAACTGACACTTTAATTGGAAGCTTTCTGAAATTACAGACTTTGCGTTCAACTATTTGAGAGAGAAAAGGAGGATTTAAGTAGAGACTAGTTCTTAAAGCAACCACTTCCTTTTCATTTATCTTTACGCTAGACAGTTTGCCACTTGGGTGACTCCGAACAAACCGAATTTAAACAACAAACAAACAAAAACTTTGCTGGAAAGATGAGTCAAAAAGGGTCCAGAGTCTAAGCCATTTAGATGAAATCAGGGTTTAGTACTTATCTAGCAAAACACCAGAAAGAATTTTTGCCCTGACCAATCTTTTGGAAATCTCTGCAGAGACTTCCCTTGCTTTGATTCCTGATCTCTGTGTGATCAAATAGTTTATTCTTCTTTTTTTTATGGCATATCTGTTATCTAGTAACTTTTACTGCGGGCTCTTCGAGTTATTTGCAGGACTGTGGTGGTATGCTGATGAATTCCACATCTAGAGCCTACGTAGGAGAAAGGAAACATCCAGATGGAGTTTTACTTCTGAACCCCTCCGTTCGGAGGGCGGGTATAATTGTCTCCACATGCACGGACACACCCTGCCCAATCCCATATTTGTGTTTACCCGTAAAGCAACATATACATATATATAGTATTTATTTACAAATAACAGCCAACAGGCAAGGGTAGAGCTCGCGGCTGGGCGGAACAGCAACTTCTGAACAACAACAAAAGGGGGGAGGCACTCGGCGAGGCACATCCATTCCCGGAGCGGTCCCTGTCACCTCACGACACCACAGGGCACCCGCGTGCTTCCCCGGCGCTGCAGGGGCGGCACAGCCGGCCCTCCACCGCCCCGGCTATGGGGTTTTTTACCTCGCCGGAGGCCCAAACGCCGCCGTTAGCGGCCCCCTCACGCAGCGGGGGCATCCCCCGCCCTCTGCGGCTCGGAGAGCAGAAATTTCCCCGGCCGGAGCGGGCCTGCCCCCCTCACGCTTCGCCCCGCCGCCGGGACGCGGCTCGCAGCCCCCGGCCCGCCCCGGGAGGAGCCGAGCCCCTGAGGGGGGCTTTGTCCCCCCGCTGCTCACCGACTGCAGGAAGCGGAGGGTCCCCACGTAGTCCCGCTCGGTGCTGAGGATCTCGTTGAGGACGCAGAGACGGAGGCGCAGCTGGCGGTCCGTGTCCTTGGGGCAGCCGGCGGGCTCCGCCGCGCCGGGGTGAGGAGGAGGAGGAGGAGGAGGAGAAGGAGAAGGCGGCTCCATGGTGGTGGTGGTGGCAGCGGCGGGGCGAGGCGTTCCGCTTCCCCGCTGCTCGCCTCAGGAGCCCCCCATAGCCCCGCGGTGTCCGGAGAGCCCCGGGAACGGCACCCCTCTGGCCGCCCCCCTCGGCCCTGCCTCGCCCGCGGGCGGAGGCGCTACAGGAGCCAGGCGCTGAGGGGAGCCCGGCTGCGGGACATGCCGGGGGAACAGCGGCGCGGCGGGCGCTCGGCGGCCGAGGCGGCGCTGAATGAGGAGAGGAAGGGAAGCCCCGGCGGCGGGGGGGTGTGGGGGAGCGGGAGGCGGGCGAGGAAGGCGGGACGGGGCGGGAGGAGGCGACGGAGCCCGGCCCCTGGAGGCCCGGCCCGGGCAGCGGCCGGCCGGGGGCGGCTGAGGGGAGAGCGGCGGGGGGCGAGGGTGGGAGGGACGGGGCGGCCCTCGCGGGTAGCGCGCGGCGGGAACGCGGCCTCACCGCGCTCCCTCAGTCCAGTCAGCCCGCAGTGCGCTCACACCCGAACTCCCTCACACACCACATACCCTGTGCCCCCTCAGATCACTCACTTACCCCTCGCACAGAACTCACCCCTCACACCCACACTCTCTCAGTCCACTCACCCCTCAGTTCACTCACCCCACATAGACACCCATCACACCCGAGCTCCCTCACACACCAAATGCCCCGCACTCCTTCAACCCACTCACCCCTCACACGCGAGGTCCCTCACACACCACGTGCCCTATACTCCCTCCGACCACTCTCACCCGCGCTCCCTCAATCCGCTCACCCCTCATACCCACACTCCCTCACACACCACACGACCTGCTCTCCCTCAGTCTGTTCGCCCCTCACACACGCACCCCTCACACCCAACACACGGCCCCACAAACACCACATTCACACAACACGTGCAGACACTGAACTCAGGCACCCCACACCGCAGTAACACAACACGCCGCCACACGCAGTGGACGCCCACACACAGACCCCTCACAGCCCATGGCCTGCTGCGAGCAGACGCACACCAGGACAGGCACACTCACACACAAGCTCACAAATGCACACAGAAATAGGCACAAATGCACGCGCCTCTGAAAGTGGAAACGTACACACAGCTTCATTGGGACAGAAATGCACCACAGGCACCCAAATCTCCATATATCCCTCCTCTGAGATGTGCTGAGGGGCCGGCACACAAAAACAACGCTCTGGCACCTAGAAATGCGTTCAGGAATGCGTACACAGATATGCAGAAATAAGAGGTCACACACTTCTATGCTAATGGAGGACATAGACAAGAAATGTGTTTCTCTGGTGTGAATCAGAAATATTATGATTGAAGTTGGCTGTAACTGCTTATGCAAAGTGGGTGCGAGGCACGAGGGCAGAGGTCAATCGAGTAAATTGCACACAACAGTAAACGGAGCCCTATAAGTCACTTTTGGTCCCACTTCCAGAAAGCTAACATGACTCATACCAGTGGAGATTCACTCAAATATCTTCAATGCACCATAGGAAAGCTGCCAGGCTTTCTTCATGGTATAAATAAATATTTATTTCTTTGAATTAAGGAGAAAAATATTTCAAGAGAAAATTAAAAAACGTTAAAGTGAACTTTTAGGTGGCATATCTGTATGGACAGATCTCATCTATTACCTTAATCATGAACACAAGTAATGTAATCAAACATCGTTTTCCTCAGGCTAAAACAAAATACCTCTTTTGGTATTTCAACTTAACAGTGGCATTTTTCTGTCTTGGTGTGTCTCTTTTATCCTAAGCATTAAGTTTTCTACTTAGGAGAAAATGACGGCAGCCCAACACTCAATTGTCATCTTTAATTCTGATTTAAGCTTCATGGATATCATATTACATGACATGAAAAAACAGCTCTTCAGTCAAGGTATAGTGGCAGCAGGCTTTATGTCTGCTTCATAAAGAAATACCGAAGATGTTTTTAGACCTAGATGTCAAAATTGTCTGAATCAACTAATATTGATTTGTTAGCTTGCCAGATCTCCTTATGAAGTAGCTTTGGGTCAAGGTACACAATTCATAACTTTGAAAACATGAGTCTCATGATACAATGTAATATCACTCCGTTTCTGCAACCTTTTCAGTGAGAAATGTTGCCTTCACTCCAAGTCAGTCAGAAACACGATTGCTCAAAATAGGAAGAAAAATGTGGGAAAGCTCATGCATCCATAACTGTAGGAAATCAAAGGGAAAAGCACCAAGGGAAAGGGGACAGCAGGAGATAATTCTGGGTTTTACACAGATCTGAGCTGCCTGGAGGGGCAGTACAGGAGATGGAAGAGCACCACAGCACGGGCCTGAGACGAGGACAAAGAAGCAAGACTTCAGAACAGGTCAGATTAGACTCTAAATTCACTGGTTTTCCTTCAAGTTAATTATTACTATTTGTTTTCTTCTGAGAGTTACTAGAACATTTTCATTTATTAAGTTAGTGTGTCTCTAGTTGCTGTCTTTTTAAAAATCAAATGATATTTCTGTGTGGGACAACTGACAAGACTCTCATTTAAAACATCCTGATGGTTTAAATAACAACATTCTCTGTTTGGAAAAATCAGCATCCCCAAAGCTACGCCCCCACCCTGTGGCTGAATGAGAAAGCTGACAGTTTGAAAGTTTTGATTTGTTAACTCTAGATCCTGTTTTTGCCTCAGAAGTCTCATAATAGTTTCATTTCCCCAGCAAATGCTAAGACAGGAGACCACCACAGAGAATCAGTAGGATGCTCTCTGAGCAATGCTTGAACTACTGTGTAGCCTTTTTGTTTACGTTGTGTGTGAGATACATACACCATTTCTAACTTTATAGTTAACATTAAAAGCATTATTATGTAAGGTATTTTAAAAGGATGCTACTTGTGACTGGAAAGATTAAAATGTGAAGAAAGAAGTTTACATTAAAATTAAGGAGAGAATCTTCATTCTTTTTTGAAATAGTTTTCTTTTAGCTGTAGAACAAATCTTTTTGGTACTGTAAAGCGTTTTGTTTTGTTAGTTACTTTTTCCTTTATTTCTTTCCAGATTATCTCAGATATATACAGAGAGTCCTTACTTCAGACTGGATGTTTTATTAGTTGCTAGCACGGCTTTTAATTTTAAAGACAAAAATCTGTAATTAGCCAGCCAGCTCTTTTATTTTTAAAGGGATGTTGTGTATTAACTGAACAAAGCTTAAGCTGAATTTGTGCCTCCCAGCTTTTTTTTTTTTTTTCTCCTTTTTCTTTTAATTATTTTTTTTTTTAAAAAGGAAGTAGTTTACAACTACTGTTCAGTTTTGAAGAGAAATTTTACTGCCAATATTTTTTCAAGTGAACACTTCAAAAGCAAACAAAAAA
Source organism: Nettapus auritus (assembly GCA_011076525.1). Taxonomy (NCBI): domain Eukaryota; kingdom Metazoa; phylum Chordata; class Aves; order Anseriformes; family Anatidae; genus Nettapus; species Nettapus auritus. Next base: position 7,031,300 of record CM021784.1, read on the forward strand.
ATGCTGCTACTTTGTAAAACAGTCAGGGAGTCAATTATCAGGAGAGTGACATATCAATTACCATGAAATTTGCCATCTTTCATGAAGATGTAATTAATTTACATGTGCTTGTAAGTTGTTTGGAGCTGTTATGTTTGTACATTGTCTATCACCGTAACACCAAGGTGTTAAGGTCTCTACATGGTATTACGATACCAAAAAAAAAAATTATCAGCAATGTGTTTGTCTCCGTACTGGTTGAGTTCCCTGTTGTAGGAGAAAATATTATTCACTATTGGCCTTGTGAAGGCCATGCTGAAGGTTCTAGGAAGACTGCTGTATAAAATGATCTAGAAATCCAGAGTGATTGTATAATTTTTTAATCTAAACTGAGATTATACTCTTTAGCAAGGAAGATCCAGTAATGTACCTACCCGTGTCTTCCCCGCTGTTTTTTTTGTTCCTTCTTCTTTTCCTTTAACCATTGTTATTGCATTCTGAAAGGCATATCTCTCTATTAGTCTTCCCAAAAGCGTATTTGAAATTTGCTGGAGTTAATAGGTTTCTGCTAACACTAGGAAATTTTGAATCCAATCCCCATTTTTGGCTTAACAAAGAATAGCCAATCATGCTTAGTTTCAAAGTGGCTTGATGACAAAGGCAGATGTTCAGTGCATTACACATTCTGCATTGTATATGTGTACACATTGTATATGTGATTTATATTAATCGGTCCCATTTATTTATTTATTTATTTATTTATTTATTTATTTATTGTGGTGCTGAATAAACTCCAGCCTCACATGCTTTGCTTTATGAAGATGTTTATACTGCTTTTCAGTAGAATTTGGTACACCACACTTTCACACTTTATTAAGCCTTTCTGTGGTGAACAGTATCCAGATGACAAAGAGTCTAGGGTACAATGTACATCTAAGGGACAACATATATGAACATTACTTTCCTGTATGGATCTCCACTGGGTCTATTTGTGTGTCTTCTTATTGTTGTGTTAAAGGAGGTGCTGGATTACAGGTTCCTGTATGCTGCTGTACAACTTGGTTGTATGGACCTCTTGGTGCAAATGGGTCTCAAACAGTCCACGTATGGCAAGCTAACTTTAAGAGAAGCTTAAAGCTGGAAGTGAGCTTTGTGTGGAGCTGTGTATGAGCTGGTACGGACTGCATAAAGGCAAGCATCACTGAGCAGTTAGCTCACATGATCGCAGTTATACTGTTTCCAGATCTGTTACATGATGTCTGCAGGGCACCCTAAATTTACCCAGTTCAACATTAACTCATCCACAGCCCATTTCACTGAGCGGTGTAGAAATATCAAAGGTGTACATGTGAAATCCATAGGTCAGTAGAAGTTTTGTTCCCCCAGACAATTTTGGCACTGTATATGACCTACCTGGCTTAAGGTAGTGTGAGGATTTCCTGAGCCTAGAGGTTGTGCCTGGACCATTGCTTTTAATAGTCACTTGTGGACCTATTTCACAACGAATTCTCCTAAAGCCTTTCACATACATTTAAACTGTTGGCTTTTCCAGGATTCTTAGCAATCAGTTCCACATTTCATGATGCGTTCTGTAAAAAATAAATAAAAAATCCCTTTTGCTTCAGACCTGGCAATTTACCTGTGTATGCCTTAACTTTAGTATTGTGAGAAATAGAGCTTAATCACTGTCCCTGCTTCTTCTACTTTCCATTTAAGATTTTGTAGACCTTTAGGATATTTGCCTTCAGTGGTTTCTACATCGAGTTAAAATACCCTGAAGTGTTAGTCTCTCATGATATGGAAGCCATTTCATATGGCTGATCACCTTTACTGCCCTCCTCTGTACTTCTAGTAGTCCTACTATATCCTTTTAGAGGTGGTAGTAATGGATTTCTGCAATGCATTAAAGATGTGTGTGCACCAGGGATTTGTTCGGTGGTACCATGGTGTTCAGTGTACCATTTCTATATAGGTTCTAAAATGCTGCTTGCTTTTATGGCTGCTGCTGAGCAGGGAACAAGCCCTGACTCCAGGCACTGTTTACTGAATGGCAGTAGCTAATTTAAAACCCGTCATTGTATCTGTAAATATGCAGAGTAATTCTAGAAACTTCAGTCAAAATAACGTAGTGAATGGAGATTTCCACCAGTGTAATTGAAATCAGACCCTGGCCTGTCTATAGTGGATGTGAATCACCTTTCACCTAACCCTATATATTTCATTGCAGCTTACTGGGTTCACTAAAGCCACTGCTGATTTATTCTAGCTAAGAATTAATCCCTTTGATTTCTACAAATGATTTATCTTCAAGCAAGATATATAGACGTAGTTTGCGGTGAGCTTTGCAGAAATAATTTCTCAGGTTCTCACTCTCCAGGAGCCTAAACTGCCAGTGGAGCATTTGCATTTCCTTTTTTACAATCAGCATAAAAATATTTTTTGGAAGAAAAACGCTCAGGTAACTTGTCTGCACAATGGCATAGGACAAATATAGAGAGGCTTAGAGTGAGCTTGGAGAACAAAGGAATTGAATTGCTAGGCAGGGCTGGGTGGAATTCTCTTTGATTAGAGGATAATATTGTACACATTCAGTCAAACTCTGAAAGCACTTAATTAGACTCACAGTGTGTGGCAGAAGACGTTAAGTATTATTACGTCCATTTGAAAATGGAGTAACTGAGATATAGACAGCTGAAGTGGCTTGCCCAAGAACACAGTGTCAGTATGTGCAAACCCAGAATGCAGGAGTTCGCAGTTCCTGTCTTTGACTTACAGAACACACTCAGAGGGGCCCCCACAATGTCACATGGGTTTCCAGTCAGCTATTTACATTTTAACCATGCTGTTGTTCAGGTTGCCTCAGCATGTGATGAGACAGCAGTGCCTGAAGCCTGTGCTTCTTCTCGGAGTCCTCATGTACCTTATTATTTCATAACTAATATCCCAGAGAAAACCAAAGGTCAACAACTTAATGACAAAAAGGATTGGGGATTTCAGAAGAAGGAAGGATATACTTAAACTATATCATCGAATCTGTACAGAATTTTTGTATTACGTCCTATTTTGTAAAATGATGCATTACCATTACATTTAGCAGAGAGACAGCACAATGAGAACGGACAGTTGTTTCCATCATAAGGTCAGGTAACATAGACAAAATTTTTGGAACATGTTCCTGGTATTGAACTCACTAGTTAATTGGAAAGACAGCCTATTGCCTTTTCATCGGCATCATTGAGCTTTGGGTCAAATCCTAAACGCACAGCATTGAGAAGCATGTCTTATTTCAAACATGCTGTAATCAATGTAGAACTCTGTAATTCTATAATCAAGTCAAGAAATCCAATTTTTGAAGACATTCTGGGAGGGAGTTATATTTGTCATTATTCACATCTCTGATGCTCTTTTCTTTCCACTGTCTGATTCACCTCTGTTATCATATTTCCCCTCTTTGGCTCTTCCTCAATCATACCCACCTAGTTAAAACTAATCACGTACTAAAAAGTGCATAATTAGATTTTCATGATGCTCTTTCCTGACATAATTTTTGATTATGTAATTAAGGGTTCTTATTGGGCTCTTGAACCGAGAGAAGATTTTGGTTTAATTAATCAAAAGGTCTTCTCAAATCAGGGCATTTTTAAGCAGTTTAGTTTTTAACTAATGTACAAAAAGCATTTTTATTTTTCCTGACTTACAGAATGTTATGTGATATGCTCTTTACCCTCTGAAGTCAACAGTATAGAAGCATTGTCTTGACATCAAGCTTAGTTCTTTTTAGGTAAAGCACTAGAATTAGGAACCAGGAACAGAGGTCCATCAGACTTCACTGTGATTGAGCTAGGACAATTTTTGTATTTTACTGACTGGAAGTTTGCCAGATGACGTAATGGTCAATTAAACTGGGGTTGTTCCACGTGAACTTTTTTCCTATGTGAAACCATGAAAATAAATTTGCTTTTTTGTGTGTGTGTCAAATTAATATTCTTCTGAAATTTGTTGTTTTGAGCAGTACTGAGAGAGGATGCTGGACGTTTTGCAGATAGTATTGCAAATAAGTATTTGCCCTGAGCTAACATAACCAAGCAAAAGGCACTTTTTGTATTTTATTCACAGTAAGTACATGTAGCAAAAAAAATATAATATTAATCACATGAATGATGGTGCTTGTTTTTGTTTATGAACTGCTTCTTCCTAAACACATTTGTGTCTTGTTATCAGCCACCAGTATATCCTACAGGAAAAGCCACCTACCTTTTGGACAGCACAACCAATGTGAATTTTTTTAAAAATGAAGGGGTGAAGACTAGAATTATGCAGCTACTTCTAAACTTGTATGGTTTTCATAGTTAAAGGCAGGAAAAATGTCTCTCTCATGCAACAGAGATTTCAAGACAAAAGAAAAAATATTTTATTAGATAACAAAATACAAGCTATTCATCTGTTTATTCTTTTCTCCCATTCCAGTCTCTGCTTTTTCCCATGTGCCTCAGTGCTTTTGAAGATGCAGATCCTGATTTTGGGGTCTAGGGACTGGCAATAGCTCAGCAATCTGTCGTCCACTGGCTTTCAGCTGCAACAAGTGCTTAAGATGCTTGTTGAGAATGAATGGATCATTCACATGTTTATGTTCAGATCCCACATAAGTGATTGACTAAACTGGGGCCTATTTCCAGCGTTGGTGTAAGGGAAAGGAGCAAGGCCTCATGTAATGTGGCGCTGCATCAGCTGCTGCTTTGATATTCAGTGCTTCAAGTGTATTTAAGCAGAGCTGCAATTTCTGTTTTTTTGTCTACACCTGCAATTTAGTGCAGTAATCATTATTTTTTAAAATATGGAGTGATTTCAGTAATAAGCATTTGTGAAATAATATGTGAACCCTTCACCACTAAATATTGAGAACAAAAGTGGTCCACACTTGATAAATCAAAGATCTTTCTCTAGGGGTTGACTCAACCAGTTAGATATCAGATTAGCACAAAATAGATAGCTTTGTCATAATACCTAAGTTTGCATTTGCAGTCTCCCTAGACAACTTGTATTAATGGTAAAATTCTCTATATGGTTATTGTGCATGTATTTTATACCTACAGGGCTGAATTAATGTAATCAGGAAAAATGTACTCCTATATGCAGCTCAGGCTGTGGTTTCATTATTGGACGTAAGCCCATCTAAGTGTGGGCTACCCTTTTTCCCCTTTCTCTGTAGCTGCGTGTTTTCACCACCTCCTTTGTGACACTGTGGTGAACAGGATCAGGATCAGCTGATCCAGCTGAAAATTAACCGGAAGGCAAACAAACAAAAGCTCCTTTTTTCAGACAGATTTTTTTCCCTGACTGGCTCAGTGTGCAACCCCTAAGAGCTGCCGCTGGCATGAGAGGAGACCTAAGGTCTTGTGGTAAGGGCAAGGCTGAGAGAAGGATGGGACTGCCTCCTTTGGCAGCAACTCATATGCAGATCAGTTGAAAGCCATTTGTGAAACTATAGCCTTACACTGCTACATGCATCAATGCTGGATGCAGTCCATGAAATTATAACCACTTCTATAAGGTCAGTGCATGGGCTGTGAGCTCACAGCGTAGGCGTAGAAAGACATTCTGGGAAAACATCACCAAGCTCTAACAGAATACTAATTGACTACAGCAGTCCCATCGGAGAATGGAAATCAGATTTTTTTTTTTTTTTTTTTTGCCTTATTGATATTATCATAAAGAGCTTTTTTTCTTCCTCTTGCTGATTTTGTACAGAAACATTAAAAATAAGAGCAGCAATAAAAGTGCCATTAAACTGGCAGTATCACTCGTGAAATCACAAAACGCTTTAATTTGAATTACAGTGTGAATGCTGTAACATCATACATAACAGGAAGCCAGTGACAGCAGATTAAAGTTAGGAGGAGGCCAATATGCTTTGCCACAGAAGATGAAACGATGTAAACACTAATGGTCCAGAACACAGCACGCAGAGTGTCTTGGACTGAAGATGGAAGGGAACAGGGCAGATGGGTTTTTCTTGAAGCTTCTCTTAACAACCAAATTGCATTAACAATAGCAAAAATGTCAGTTTTGGCCCCTTTGCTTTCCGAAGTTCAGCATTTTCAAGAAATCTTCATTTTGGATAAAAATTTGGCCAATTAAGTTGAAAAGTAAAAAATGCTTTTTTTTTTAGAATGCCCAGCTGGAGTAGAAGTGAAAAAAAATGTTCTTTCTTTTTCAGAACTGAAGAAAAACATTGCCATGTAGACACAGCTCTATGGAAAGGAAAAGAAAATAAAAAGTTACTTTGAATTAGATGTACGTAACGTGCTGCAGAATACTTTTTTTTTTTTTTTTTAAAAAAAAAAATACCTAAGTGTAAGGTGTTTGTCTTTGGCGTGTACGAGATTGAGATTTTATAGCTCTTAGATGCACCCTGGTGTTGGGTAACTGTAAAGTATAAATTCTAAACAGGATTTTCTTTCCTTTTCTGAGGAAGTTGACTTGAACTAGATTGTGCAGCCCTTTTTATACATTTACACCCGCTGTTGGTCTTCATAATGTCTTACTATGCAAATAGTTGGAAGCCATGAGAAAGACCTCCACAATTCAGACTTTTCTGAAAGTCTTTGCAAAGTTCAGGCAGCAGCCCCAAGCCCTGACAGTCCCTGCAGAAGGAGAAAAATGCCTCTTCTGCTTGCTTTCTCCCAGGCACAAGGAGACAGTGCCTCTTAAGGAGTGTGTACACAAAGCTCTGTTCTGAATGGCTGGTGCTTTGGGGATGATGTGCTCTGGAGCTGTATTTCCATTCCTCAAGGACCAAAATCCTGGGGCAGCAGTCATTTTTCTGTACATGAAGTTAAGGCTTAGGCCAGGTTCCTGTTTGGTATGCATCAGGTCACAGCTACAAACTAAGCTTGGGCAAGGTAATTACAGAGATAGTCACACTGAATTCATTGACGTTACCCATGTGCATAAGGGTGTCAAGGGCTGGCTTCAGTAAATCCGAGTCTCCACATTTCATTGGAATGACCTGTGATATGTTAATTATTTTTTCCATTCCACCAGCTGAACAAATTACAGAATGATTTCAGTTTCAAATTGAGCATGCTTCCTAATAACACCAGATCAGAAATTTACAGCTTCCCTCTTCTGTGTCAGTGCAACACACTGCAGCTACATTTTTGCATAGGAAGTTTCCTTAAAATGGTAGCAGGGATCTAAGTAACAAAGTATAGGATAAAACTACAGCACTAAAATACATATATATTTTTAAAGAAAGTCGTAAGAGCCACCATGATGATGAGACAGAGGTGTTCAAGAAGGATGAGCAGTGGAAAGGTTTGCAGTGACAACAACATGGAAAAATCATTTTGCACTTTATAAACTGAACCAGTCCAGGGGAGACAGAAAGAAATGGTCCCATTCTCCCAATCTCTCCCCACACACTTCCTTCAATTTTCTCAGAAACAAAAGTGTTTCTTCTCTTCCGTAGTATTTAGCCTCATAAACTATTTGGGAAACACTGAAAGAATAAAGAAAATGAAGGTTCAGTAAAGTAAGTGTGACTGGAGAGCTCACTAGAACTTCTGTTGTGTTACTCATGGTAATTCTGGCCCAGTAGGCAGAAGATACAAGAGGTGAAGCCAGAATAAAGCTCCTTTTGTCTAAATGAAGATTCTTCTAACGAATACCTATCAGCAAATAAAGAATTAATTACTATAGTAATGAGCAGAGAGAGGAAGCCTTTCCTGCTGAGAGGAAACAACTTTTCTTAAATCTGAATCAAGGAGCGAAGGAACTGTCTTGAACTGGGCTTATGTAAAATATGAAGAGTTCTGAACGCACATGAGTAAAATCTGTACTGTATGGTAAAAACCAGGGACATTTCTTGATGATTCTGTTAAGTTTCTTGCAAGAAATTATGCGATATAAAGATCAGCAGAAAGGTCAGAGAGGATGTCATTTAGCAGCTTAGTTCCTGATGCTACTAATAGCTCTCCTTGTGGCTGAATTCATCTCACCAGTAAGGAAAATCAGGGCTGTTATACAGATGTGTATTGGAGGAGCAATTGCTAAAGTCCTGTGAGTCTGCAAACATTGTTAACTCCTTTCAGTGTGAGACATTCTGACAGACTTTTGTTGCGCTATAACCAGGTTCTTCCCGATTCCTGCACAGTGTTGTTTCTTTCCTATTTACTGAATCTGTTTCTGTCAACAATATCTGAACGGTTACACTATTATCTAAATGAAAATCAAAATCAAATGCAAAATAGGTTTTTCTGTGCACAAGACAGAATGTGTAACAAGTCAGTCCTATAGCATTTAGATACATGCAAATCTAACCAGTGCTTGCGTGGCAAATAAAGTCTCATTATCACCTCTCAGACAGGAAAAAATTGCAAGTGAGTGATTATCCAGCCCTGGGTCTTCCACCACTCTGACACTTCAGGGTTTGGGAGCTATTTCATTTGCATCTTTCCACTCAATTAGACTTCTCACTCAGCAGTCAAAAACAGTGATTTTCCCCATCTGCTCTCTCACTGTCTGCTATATATATATAGTAAATACACTTTTTTTAAAAAGACAAGTTGTTTCTAATGTTTCTCTATATTTTAGTAATTGCAAGCTTTTCTGACCTAGACATGGTTTTAAAGACTTGAAAAGGACAATAGCCTCAGATTTTCAAGCCTGAGTATGTTATCCTTCTTAAAATGACAGTTTTTAGGGCTGTTTCCCACCAGAAGCACGCTGATGTCAGTCAGAGGGAGCACTGAGTGCTCAGTACAGGTAAAATAAGCCACGTTCATGAAGATAATCATATCTGGATAGACAAACACTTAAAATCTGATCTTCAGATTCTGTTGCACCTCTGGTTGTCTAAACCCCGTTATGTTCCTAACAGATGCTATTATTGTTACAAATTATTTATTAATATGACAGTGAACAGAGCCGGCAGTTCAGGATTGAAGTGTCTCTAGCTGTTTCTGTATTGCACATCTGAAGATACAGTTTACAGTCCTGAGTCATGTGAGTCTCGTATTCTACCTTGTAGGTAGCAGATGACTACTGGTTTCACAAAGCAGCCCCTTTTGCCAGGACAACTAAAAAAATAAATAAAACACACACACACCAAAAAACCCTCTCTCTAATATGTTTTGTTATAGAAATGTGGGATTTTAGCAAAATTATTCTGTGTGAGAAGTGTCTGCTTTCTTTGGACGTGTTGCTGTTCCTTTGAAATGCTGAAAACATGAAAAATGCAAATTTGGGAGTTTAGCCAATGTGTTAGTTTTACATTTTTTTTTACAAGAAAGTCCAAGTTCTCCTGTGAAAGCGACAGCTGAAAATCTGATGTGTCCTGTTGGCTTTACAAGGAAAGCAGAATTTAATTTCCATTGACTTAGAATTGTATAAATCTCGTATATTCTATATATGACTCTTGTCCTTCGTAAATTAGTTCAGGGTTAAATATCAAGGTAAAAGGTAAACTGTCAGCACCACACAGTAATACCGATGTTAGTTTCATAGGTCTTTCTTGCTGGAAGAGCATCATTACATTATGAAGCACCGTATGTGGACTAATTACAGAAAGAGCTGATCTAATTTGCCTGGCACAGCACTGTGTAAATCCAGCTATATTGCTCCTCCTGTCAAATGATCGCATTTTCTTTTCATGACACTACCCGGTGCTGTTCAGATATTTTGTCAGAGTCCTTTCCTCAAATTACAGATCTGCCCTGGGTAGGAACTGGAGTTCAGTGCAAGGCGCGGGGCAGGAAGTTGGCCCAAAAGATGCAGAAGGTCTGAGATCCAGATTTGAAGAGAACTGTGGGCATAAGAGGGAGAGAATTGTATTTAAACCTCATGATGAAGTACCTTGCTAATACCACCTGAATTCTCATATAAATAACCACTCAATAATTTGTTTTATTAATCCTCCAGTTACCTCAATTGTGCTGTTAGCAATAGGAGAACTCTTTACCAGACTGGATTTATTGATTTTAGGGCATGCAGCATTGGAAAAAAAATGTAGAGAGCTGAGACAGTGAATCAAATGTGGAGTCCCTTGGGAGATCCACTAGTACATTACTGGACAGCAGAGAAACCAGCTAGAAGCCAAGCAGAATAAATAGCATCATTCCCTCTGGAAATGATTAAAAATGGGCAGCAGAAGGGAAAAGATCTATAGGGAGTCTCTGCTAATGCTGGACTGGGAACTGAGCTACTGTACAGGCCGTGCTGTTTTCCCAAGAATTTTTCTGTCCATTCTGCAGCTTTCTTAGGGTGAGGTTTCCTTCCTAACGTAAAATATATAGCAATATGCCAGGGGGGGACGTGCTGCGAGGTTAGCCCTGTCAATCAGGGAGGAGCACCTGGCCCCTGGGCAGACATCCAGAGATGCTTCTTGCCAAGGAAGTAGCTTATACAAACTGTGAACTGTGTCCACCTGTTAGGCATTGTATGCGCTTGATTTATGGCTTGTACTACAGACATATTTGCTACAACAAGCTCTTTACATCAGTTTAATGGTAATTCTAGTAATTGGCACTGATTCACACATACATGCAGCTACATGTATTCCTTCCCTATTTATCTGCCTTCTGCTCTGTTTGAAAGGCTTCCTTTCCTTGTATGCCTCTAACCATAAGAACACATCCAGTTACGTGTGCAGCACAGTGCCATATTCAGTAGTAACGTTGAACTACTCTGTGTTTCTTTTAAATCAGCCGAACAACTCTAATTTTCCCCTCAGAAAATCAGCTAATGTGGTCTTAAAATATTTTAAAACAGTTTTAAGAATGACGTCAAACGCGTTATTCTTCCACTGCAGTAGCAAACTCACTTCAGTATGATGAGAGCGCTGTGTGCCAAGTGTATCTAACTTGACATCAGAACGATGTGTCCTGGGAGATGAAGACATTATATTTAAATCACGGGCATGTGTCAGAAAGCCCAGGTGCACTTGGTGCTCAGGGGAAAGCAGCCCGCCATGAGGCAGTGTTCGTATTTCATGTAGACTATGTTTTGTGTGTGTGATACATTGAGCAGTTAGAGACGTGTCAGAAGGGCCAAAGGGATTCATTAATACAATGCAAAATCATCAACCAAAAGCGTCCATAAACATGTAAAGGACAGAGCTCTCAGTCTCTACCACTGTTATCACGTTGGTGGCAATTCTTTCTTTGACAGGCCAACTCCACTGCTCCGTTTCGACATTTTAGCTTTTAATTTTTGAGACTGTAAAACAGAGATACTGCATTCATGTGCAAATATTTGTATATCTATCATATTCACAGTGCTCTTACTAGCAGCTTAATTATCTGCTTGGTAGCTATTAAGTCTGAGAATGGATGTTATTTCTTCTCTTCTGGGGGTTCCTAAATACTTATTTGTAAAGAAGATGTGCTGCTTTCCCTGTCCTACTTGTTCTGAAGTTTGGTACATGTTAACTGTGGGAACCATAGCATTGTCCTATCTGTCCTGGTCATTTATAGAAGACACATGTTTCCTGTTTTCTCATCAAAGTACGGAGATGTTCGTAGAATGGTGGAAAGAGTGTGTGATCACTTTTTTTACAAGATCTCTGGATGAGATAATTCTAATTCAATCTTACTAAGGCCTATTTTGAGTGACATTTTAGAAAAAAAAGAAAAAAAAAAGAAAAAAAAAAAGCTATTTCTATGCTCAGTTTCACATATCCTGTCATGGACGATATGCCATGGATGGTATGCCACTGCTGCTTCAGGAAAATGACCACAATCTGTGAGAGCACTTCTTTCATTTTTAAGTGGAAGCATAGATTTGGGGATTGCAGAGAAAATCTTCAAAATGTGAATCGTTGTGATCAGAAGGCTAGTAGAGAACACACCCTTGTTAAATTCTGTAAAATCTTGTGCCTTTTAAGGTAATCTGTTGTTTTGAGGTTCTGTACTCTTGCCTTGCAAATGATTGGATTTCACACCGTACAAAGTTCACAAGGCTGCCAGGTTTGATCTCATCCTAGAAGAGTACCTTCTTCAGCTACTACTAATCTTAACTGGGACTTGTTGACTCAACCTCACTTTAGCACAGAAAGCAAAAGCCTAGGACATATTTAATATTTGTATATCATGCAAAAAAAAAAATGGTATATATTACAATATTAGAATAGGAAAGAAATTCTGATCCCATTTTCTGCTTTCTGTATCTTCAAATGAACCAACTTGCCATCATCCGACTGGAGCTGTAGGTAGTTCTGCACATAAATTACAGGTATGTGTAGGAGGAGGGGTCACACAAGAGACCTTATCTGTTCTTTGTTGCCTTCCTTAGAGTAAAGAATTTTGTGGACTCAACACATCGGTGTGGGGTTGTGGTAAATGGAAAATACACCCAAGCCACTAAGGGCTGAAGTGGATAATCTTGTAGGCTGGGCATTTACCTATAGGGATGAGCCATAATCAGCCATCCAAGCCATGTTATCAACAATTTTTTAGGTTTCAGCTAAAATATAAGCCAGATGTAAACCAGCCGAGCCAATAAAATTGTTTGGCACAAACCACTCTCACATTCTGCCGCATTCTGAACTCTCTCCATGGTTGAATAGCACTACAGAGTGCGTTCTGTTCCAGCAGAGCCTAGAAATGGTTGTATCAGGCTGAGGCAAACTCACATTACGTGTCAGTGGCTTCTTATTGCCTCAAGAGCAGCTATACTGCTAGCTGTAGTTCTCTTTGGCGAGCTGGATTGCTAGCAAAATATCAGAGGCAACATAAATTTGTGGGAACGCTCATGAGATCCCCAGAAAACTTCTGCTTTCTCAGCTTCTGAATGCAAGCCATAAAATTACAGGGGATTCCACTGCTTATGAAACCAGTGTGCACAGTATTTTCTTGTAAATACAAATCTATTTCTTCTCTGACCTTACAGTTCTGTGAGTAAGTAACACCATGACCTGACTTGCGGCCTCTATACAGAGTCAATGCACCCATCGCTTCTGAAAGTCAGGTTACTCAAAGTCTTTCCCATCAGACTGACCATACTGAAGTGCAGAATGCAATCAAGTTTTTTTGCCTCCAAATGCTTTGCTTATGTTTTGGCTTTGTTTGAATTAGCTGTTGCAGAAAGGAATTAATATCTCTGTTTTGATTATTTTTAATCTCTTTCTCCTTCTGCTTTTTATTATTTTTAGTAAAATGTTACTTAACCATTTGTCCATACTAAACATATTTCTAAATTCCCAGGGCTGCATTTTAATATAACAAGCATTTGAAACCATTGCAAGCATTTGCAATTTCCTTTAAAGATAACACATAAAAACAGCATCAATACTTATTGGTCTGAAAAAGGCCTAAAGTTAAGTGCCTGTCTTTTACTATCAGATCAAATACCACTTTATCTATCACAAGAAGACCTATCGTACTGTATGCTAAGAATAAACAGTGCTTGCCCTGCAGGAGTTTATGCAATTTACTGTAAGAAAGCAGATGTGTTACACAGGTTAAAGGATCACGGTTTTTATTATGTCTGTAATTAGAAGCAGAATCTGGTTTTGTTGTTGTTGTTACGTATTTCTCTAGTGCCTGGCGTGGATTACAGAGTATTTTGGTAAATAGTTAAAACTTTTTTTTTTTTTTTTTTTTTTTTTTTCCAAGTCACAGCCTTTATACTGTTCTCCAGGCGAGATAGGCATTTGTTTCAGGTTTGACTCTCCTGTGCCATTTGGTTAGCAAGTGTGTCACAAGTACCCAGGGACAGCAAATGTTGATGATTTACATGTGCCACCTCCATAACTGCGTATGAAAATCAGAAATACACCCTTTGGAAAACCTTGTCTTTCTTCATACATACTGACATGAGTGTCACTGAAAACACCTTGGTTTTAAATTACTGGGGGGTACAAGTCACTGATCAATACTGGAGTTAAAGGAAATGTCGATTGGAACAACACGCTGTAGACAAATATATGCAGATTTAAGGCCTCATAGTTTTCCCTCTGGCCTCATTTACTGCTTTGTGATTTCCATGTCATGTAATAGGGACAAGGTTGTGCTGCTGCTTATGTTGTCCCCTGTGATCTGTATCTGTTGACGGTGCTGTCCTAATTGCCCTGTGTGCAATATGGGAGGACGTGTTCTTTGAGTATTTCACTTTTCTCCTTCCAGGAGGCCCAAGATGGGCCAGGATTTTCCAATGATTTAGCTCATTCTCTCTCGTCACTTTTCTTCACATATTTTTCTTCATTGTCCATGAGCACAGACATGCACAGGATGCCTTGCTTAGTCAAGAATGCGGACAACCCTCCCACCTGCCAAAGGGCATATAAGCACATTTACAAGGGGCCTTCATGCCTCTCAGTTTTGACAGGTTTTATGCTCATAATCCCCTGCAAGCTTTCCGTGTCCACGTCAGTGAGACCTGGGAATTCAGGTGACTGTGCTCAGTGTCTCAGCTAGCGGGTAGGGAAGTAGGCTGTCTTAGCCAGATTGCATTTCTATAGCAGGATGGGCAACTGAGCAAGCCCCACAAGGAGGGGGGGAGACTGCTCTTCCACATGCTGACCTCCGTGCTTGTCCTTGACTAGATGGCAAATTGAGCCATCTGGTTTTTAATAGCATAAAGTAGTTGAGAGAGGGTTATCTGGGACGTACACCTGCCTTTAGCTCAGGAAGGAGATGTGGGTAGTATAGGAAACTATGCATAGCAGCAGAAAAATGGTAGCAATCGGCACCTAGCGGACCCTCAGTGACCCTTGGTTCACCCTCTGATTTTGCATGTATAAAAATTAACGTATCTTGTCTTGTTGCCTTCTCATTTATATAGCACTGACAACAAAATAATTGAAAACAGTTGAAAAATTCCAAGAGGACAGGGGAGTTTAAAATATCTGAAACCATGGTGGGAAGTGGGCTTGTAGCTCAAACAGACCGTAAATGTTTCAGCTGAATTGCCAGATTATTCTGAAACAGTAGTCATATAAATAGTCACAGAACGTCATTAGAAGCATTTAAAATACAACCCAGCACATTAGCATGACCAATATATTAGTCATGTGTGATTTAGCTATGAAAGGTGGCTTTGCTTGTGACATCAGTGGAATATTGCTTTTGTTACATCTTGGGTTTAGCAAGTATCTTACAGCTTGAATGACAATTCAATTGTGAGGGAGTGACAGAAAGTAGATATTCTGCTTATAGATCTTAAAAAATATTAATGACTACTGTGTAGATTAATGCCATAAAAAGCTCTTTGAAAAGGAGAAGCTAGAGGGAAGAGAAAGATAATATGAAGTAAACTCTTTAAGACTGTTTAGTGGGTTTACGTGGCAAGGTTTTGGTAGCAGGGGGCCATAGGGGAGAGAGAACCAGATCTACCGCTGAATTAAATATTGAGCTGTAGAACTGAAACGAGCTAAATGGTAGTTCTGAACTCAGACATATATAGATTGGGAGGGACTAGGAACACGTGTTGGAGGCAAATAAAAGCAAAATCTTCAGGTCTCTGTTTAGCCTAACGGGCTAACTCTGTCATGTGTCTGTCTACTCACCTGTGTGGAAGGGGTATCGGTCACAGAGGAGCACTCCCGACCTTCCTCTCTTCTACGAGCTTCTGGACATCTTCTGATCCAAATCAGACAGAGGCACATTATGGTTCTGTTATGATCTCTAGGATGATAACCTCTTTCCACCTCCAGAGCCGAAGATTTCATCACGTTAACATGTGTAACTGAAGTCCTTATTTGCACTTTAGAGGTCAAAGAATGGCGGGTTCGGTTTGGTTTGGTTTTGCTGTGTGACACTTCCCAGCAGTAGCGCTGGCAAACTCGTGCGGTCCCTTTATGGAACTAGGCCTTTGGCGCCCTCAAGTGAAGAAAACTAGTTTCAACAAGTGGTAAGATCGGAAAAAGAAAAAGCCAACCTAACAAGAACACGGCGGTATGATTGGAAACTGTGCATCTTACTCAGCACGGGCATCTAGCTCTATTACTTTTTTCGAATTATAAGCCTAGCGCAGACATGCGCTCACCTACGTACAATATCTCAAGTGCTATGTCTAACATCAGGATAAATTCAAATAGCATTTATTACCACCTAAATAACAGGTTTGATTTTTGAAGAGCCAGTTAGTTGCAATGTTACACCAACGTCGGCAGGAGCGATGAAGTTAGCAAGTCAGAGGGAAGGGTTTACCAAGGGGTGCTGTCTGTTTTTTCCTCCCACAGGCTGCTCCCAAGTAGATGTGGTTTCCACATGTTGATTCCATAATGCTTTTTTTTTTTTTTTTTTTTTTTCTTCCCCTATGGTGTCTGAAGAATTGGGATTTATAAGTGAAGCGTGATTTTCATGATGATACACTGGTGAGGGGAAAGAACATAAATATTCTGTCTATGGATCATTTTCTATCTCAAACTTACCATGATTGTCTCCATCTGACAACTGGTGTTTGAAATTCAAGCTGTTCGTGTTAGTTGGTTATGTAAATTACCCAGAAATGTTTCTGTTCCCTAGCTGGATGGATAGATTGCACACAGCAGAAGTGGTTTGAAAACCCATAAGGGCAGTTCAGGCAAAAATAGCAAATAAAAAAGATGTAAAGTGTTTCAGAAAATGTGAAAGTGATCCCTTTTTTCGCTGTGCAATCATTGCAGACCCTAGAGAATTAGGCCATGCTGTGGATTGTTGGCTTGTCACAAAGTTGGATGGAATGTACTCTCATTTCATACTCCTTGGTTCATTGCCTTTTTGCAGCTTTACTTGCAGAGCTGCAGCCAGATCCCTCTCTGTCCCACTGGCTTGCCTCTGTTGAAACCTTCTAGCCATGAAGCTGTAGGGAAACTTTCTGTGAGCTGCGTAAAGTCACTTTTTCTCCAGTAAAATGTATCCTATTACCAGTATGAATATTGATAAAGAATCTATGTGGCCTCTGATGAGCAGCCACAAGACTGGCTGTGGCCTCCCATTTACATGGCTGCCTTACAAAGCCTGATCATAGATAATTTAGAGACACCTTACACTTATTCTTCCTGGGCGTATGGGGTGACTGTGTAACCTGCACCATATCCTCTGGCTGAGTTTGGGATCAGTCCTGCTGACTCGTTTGAACTGTTTTGAAAGAAGACATGTAGTGGTCCATACAACACAAATTAGAGATACCCATGGATCCCACTTGGACAAAGTAAAACCATCTAGATATGTGAGCAAGGGCTAATTTCTTTAGCAGTAAATGATGCTCCAAACAGGCCGGGGTAAGCTGAAAGATCTAAGCCTTTTGAAGGCCAATGTTAAATGCAGGCAGCATTTTTTATTCAGTAACAGCCTGGCTGTGGGTTCATAGCCTTACATTTCTGGCATTCCAACCAGGTCCAACCCAAAACTGACCCATCTTTCTGCAGCTGTTGTCCTTATATAAATTAGCATGGAAAACGCTCTGTGGGAATAACTTGTCTCCAGTTTAAGTGCCCCAAGAATTACCCAGTCAGAGCAGAGATCACCCCAGGGAACACCTCAGAATAATATCCAGTTATCCCATGTAATCTTTTTGGCAAGGAAGTAATGGGAAAAGGTAATAATATCATCTAAAAGCTGCATCCACCAGCTTAAATTCTGATTTTTAAAGGAACTATTCTCCACCTCTTCCACATTTTTTCTTGTATAATCAAGCAGTCTTCAATCAAGTCAACTCATTGGTCTGGTACAAATGATTCAAGGATCCTTGGCCTCTATATCCAGTTGCATGCTCTCTCCTCATTACCGCCAAGCAAGGAACATGCCCGTGTGTTAAATATACTCACATTTCTGTGAAAGAGAATGAAAAGAGCAAAGAGGAAGAGAGTTCTATTTCAAGAAAACAGAAATGAGAGTGGTTCTGGGTTGCGGGTGGGAAATCCTAGCACATGATCCTTGTCATGTGTGCACAGTGGCAGAAACATAATAGCCCATACAAGTGAGAGACAGGTCAGCAATAAAAAAGGAAAGTGTAATTAACGGCCCTAATATTCTCTGTCATGGACCCCAACCTAGGTAGAATATCATCATGAGGGTGAATGCTTTGTTGTGGCATAAATACCAGTATTTCTGAGCTGTTTTTGTTGTGGCTGAGGAAAGCCCTCTGCTGGAGAGCTATGTTTTCTTTTCAATTTTGTGAACTATGATAAGGCTGAAAGGATTTAATCAGTTTTTGAACACTGCTACAGAACACATTTCCATTCTTCACATTTCCCGTTTTATTATATTTGTAAGAATAAGCTATAGATTTTTACCACATATGCTGTTTTGGGGAGTAAACAGCAGTAACAAGTTTTCTTAGGGCATCAAAAGTCAAACAAAGGCAAACTGGTGAGAAATGGAACAGACTGAAGAGAAGTCAAGCAGAAAGAATGCATCCCATAAACACATGCAACACGCAGGATCTTTTGTAGTCTTCTCCTGAGGCAAATCCAAAGAATTTTCTAGGGACAAAATGACATTTATAATTTTTAAGCCTGTTTCTAGAAAAGAAATTTGCACACCTGTTTGAGATATCTAAATTTCCTATATGGTGACATTTACGGCATGTGGTATCTAGTGGGGAGTGACATGCATCATTTTTTTTTCAGATTATCCTGCATGTGTGAAACTGTTTCCTGAAAGATGTTCATCCATTTGGCATGGATGACTGACTGTATCTTTTGGTTTAAAATAATGATGATGTTGATGCCATGCATAATAGCAATTGCTAAAAGGATGTGAGTCACCAAACTAATCATGGTTTGCTGACTTGTAACAGTAGCAACCTAAACTTAGGACTAAACTCAGCTGTCCCGCTTAAGTTCACATCTAACTTTAGCCCTAACATAAACCATATGGAGAACTTTAAGCAAAAAGTCTCCCTTCATCGTCTAGCTCCTGAACTAAATGCAGTTTCCTAGACAGTACAGAGATAATCTTACTGCTATTCAAAATAAGCTCCATCCTCCTTACTGATAGCCCTAAGCAGGCAGTTCTTCTCCCAAAAACTAGAACTATTTTTCCAAACATCTCTTATTTTACCCCAGTAAATGAAGGACTGATCTTGGCTTATCTTCCCTAGCAAATTTATTATCTAAGCCCAATCCTAGTCATAAGTTTAACCTGTTAGCTCTCAGCTTGTGGTTTACAGCAGTCCAAAGTACAATTGTTCATCAGTGCCTGATGGCATCAACAGTAAATGTATCTTGACTGCTTTTTGAACACCTTTCTGAACAATGGCTTGGATACTCAAGAACCCTACCCTAAGAATTAACCTCAGTCCTCACTTTGACTGTTATGTTGATCCTAAGGAGGAAATCCATCTCCACTCCTCTCTAAAACGGAGCACAGTCTGCATTACCCCAATAGATTCTGTTGTAAACTTAATGTGACCACCCCGACAGACTCAGGCCTGAACTTAATTCACCTCCCCTGGTAGAATCCAAACTCTAACCCTAATTCTACCATGGCCATAATTTTAGTGCTGAGAATAGATCTTTATTATCTCAAAAGATGAACACAATTGGCAAACTTGATGTTATAAGCGCTACTGTGAACCCAGAAAACTAATATGTGGTTATCTAGCCTAACCTACAGAGTCACAACCCAAAGCCACAACCTGCAGGATTCACAACCCAAAGCTCAGCCTGCTTCCTATCTCTGCACCTACTCTTGATTCTCCTGTCAACTTGAAGTAAGCAATCACTTTCAGCCTTACATGTCCATAGCCTCTGATGATGCCTCCCCTAATTCATGCAAATTAGTCCATGTAAAATAGGCCTAGCAACAGGTCCAGTGAGTTTCAATCCTAACAACTGAAAATTCTAATCCTACTCATAGCAGGAATTCTGTTGTAAATCATAAGGGGAAACGAAAGTTGTCTGAAAGCTAAATAGGCTCCAGCTCCCTCTCAGAATGAGCACGTGTTACTCAGTGCAGTCCCACAACCAACTTCCTTAACCTCAGTGAGTCTCAGCCTTGAGCCTACCTGTAACTCAAACCTTAAATAGTAGAGCCTCCCATTCACCAGCTTCATATCCTTCACATGCCACTAACACTCAAAAAGCTCATTGTAGCTGAAACCTGGGATTCACTCTTGTCTCTTTTAAGTCCAAACCATAACCTCAGATGTAATCGTACACCTAGGAGTTCAAATCACAGAATCACAGAATCACAGAATTTCTAGGTTGGAAGAGACCTCAAGATCATCGAGTCCAACCTCTGACCTAACACTAACAGTCCCCACTAAACCATATCCCTAAGCTCTACATCTAAACGTCTTTTAAAGACCTCCAGGGATGGTGACTCCACCACTTCCCTGGGCAGCCCGTTCCAATGTCTAACAACCCTTTCGGTAAAGAAGTTAAATACTGCTGTAAGATTTGAAAGGGAGTTTTTTGCTTGACGTATTACTAAAAAAAGATTTCTGTAAAACTGCCTGCTCAATCTATTCCCTAAAATCAAGACCATATCCATTTTGCTTCTCCAATGAAAACTAATCTTGTCCCACAATAAAGGTCCTAAAATCAGAACTGATAATTTGGCTGACAATACGTGAAGAGCTTCTGCTGCTTAATTAGTTCTGCAAATGCTGCTGACAGTAATTACAGCCTTTTTTGTGTCAATAACTAAGTCAGCATCCCTCAAAAAAGATTGAGGGCCTTATTTGCCTTTTAGTTATGTCACTTCTGCATCACTGTAATTTCACTGATAACAGTAGAATTACCCTTGATTTAAACTAATATAAGGGAAAGAAGAATCAGATGCATAGACCGCAGTAACAAACGTGGGCAGTTCTTGGGGGACTGGTTTTGGATCCACTTTTCTTGGATTGTGAGCGTATTTCAAAATTACGCATTTTAAAATGCTAGCATGTGGAGGTGTAATAGATCAGTACGAGAAAACTACACATTTTATCTTATTATTGCTAAACTGATAGCTTTTCAAGACACAGGGCTTATTTGCATTACCATTGCTCCTTAGGATTACAAATTAGTGGAGGCTACAATGTTCTCTGTCACTGTCCCCGATATGACAATTTTTCATCCAAGTCTGACTGCTGGTTAACTTTCATCAGCCAAATCTTCCTTTCTGACTTGTCCCTAACACAAGGCCATCATGTTCTACGAGGCAGATTTTACACTGAGACTGCAGATTTCAGCGCTGAAATGAAGTGACTCTTGAGTCCAAGAACAACCCGTTTGTCTTTTGACTTCTCTCACTGTCAGTACTTGACTCTGTGACAGGTGATCTTGTTCTCACTTTTTTGTGTGTACTATTTCTTCATCTCTCCCTTTCTATTAGAAAGACATTATTAGGGAGACTTATTAAACCTTTTCTTATTTTGGATGTGCTAAATTAAAGTAGCCAGAAGAAATTTGAAATTGTTCCTTTTTTTTTTTTTTTTTTTTTTTTTTTTTTCCTTTTTGTCAGTAATGAGGCTCTCAAGGTTTGTATTGAATTTTTTACCTTTCAGAACAGAGCAAATTAAATTAGATGTTGCCTGGTTGTTAAGATAGTCAGTGAGATATCCTGTGGAGAGGATCTGAAAGCCTGCGGTATAGCAGAGCTACGATGGAGCCGAGAGTAGGAATTAAAGAAGGCAGCTGAGTCATGAGGTGCACAGCAAGACATCTTCCTAATTCCCTCCCAGTGACACACTGAATGAGTATAAACCTGAAAAGCATATTTCTCAGACTTTACATTTTGGGAACAAGGTCTGAAAACTACAATTAAAACCCCTAATGCTATCTGTATTTAGGTCTTTAATGCAAATGAATTCATCGACCTGGCATGTAAACTGTCTCAACCACTTGATGCCCAAGGTGATAAGCTCAGAAATGTAACACTTAAGTGATCACAGACATACAGAGATATACAAATACGGTTTAAAACTTTAAGGTGTTTACAAGCCCAAAGGATATTACGACATATTTTATGGAACTAGATACTCCATACCAAATACTAGACCATGTAATGACTTAAAACCCTGCACCTTTACATCTGCAACATACTTTGAAAAATAAATAGCAAATATAGACAATGATTACACAGTTTATTCTATTTTTAAATTATACCATACTGAATCCTGATAGGAAAACACCAGGAAAAATATGGTCTACCTCAGCATTCTGAAATTAGTTGCATTTTTCAATATTTTTTTTTAATTGGAGTTAGTTGTTACTAAAGAAGCATAGGCTAGGTGGTTTCACTATATTGTGCAATGAAATTAATACACAGAGTATCAGCAGGCAGTGTAAGGATGAAATCTCCTCAGTGTAAAAACGATTATGTTACTGAGGTTACAAGAGTGAAGTCAGCATACCTATATGATTACAGGGATGAACATCTGTATGAGAGACTGGAAATTAAAACAAAATGCAGGAACAACCAGACTTTCAGTAGAAAACGAAATCCAAACTCTAGTCACAATCTGGAAATAATGTTAATTTAAAAAATAATAGTAATCATTTGATACTCTGATTTCTATGTTATTTGTTTCTATTTTTCTGTTATTTGTATCTCTATGATATAGAGTCCTTCCATCTGCTATGGATAGCAGTTAACATCCAGACCAGATGTTAGGAATTTCCTAACTGCGTAATTAGTGAAACACTGGAGGCAACAAACTGAAATGCTGTTGAATCTCCTTTACTGGAGCTTTTCAGTAAGAGGCAGCGTTCTGTCTTAGTGCTTGGTGATGTACTAAATGATCTGTTGAAGACCTGCCCAGCCCTGCATTTCTGTGGTTCTGACTTGGAATAGCGACCCATTCTAAACTTGTATTAATCACTTAATGTGGAGGAAAGTTCAAGTCGGTTGCCTAATGACAGCTTCAGTTGATAAATGCTCAGAAGGACTTTAACCTTCCAACATCGTCCCACATTTATTACATGGTGCACTTGCTCATACTAGAAGAGGCTGAACACAATATTATTGCCAGAGAACAGATATAACTAGCAGGTTTTTGAGGCAGTTACACCCTGACAATTTGTGACTTAATGACGAACCACAAAATTGCCCTCTTATCACAGCCACACTAGAACTGCTGATTTCCTGGGAAAACCCAAGTCTTTAGATAGTAACTTTAAAAACTTTTTCCAGATAGAGGCACTTCCCCCTGTTCTTGTCCACCCTAATCATCCGATTTCCTATACTCTAACTCATAGTTTTCCATGTAAGTAGAGTCCTCAGCTCCATGTAACCAGTTCACACAAACCTCTGGACGGTAGAGGTGGTCACATAGCACCTGCCCATTTTCCACATGAAGTAATACTAAACTAATGCTGCATACAGGCGTTTGTGGTTGGACCCTTCGTTAGTGCTTTTTAGACAAAAATTGCTGAACTTGACAATGCTAAGCGTTTATTAATGGCATTTTAAAAGATAAGAACGCCAGTGTATGAGAAATAAAATTACAGTATAGACAATCTAATAGGTCCCTGTATTCTTAGTTAGATATTGCTGCCTTAATTTGATTAAGCCCATTGTGAAGGGATGTGGAAGAGGTGACTGCTTGCTAGTGGTGGCTGCAAGTTTCTAAAGGAGAGCATCAAATTAGTAATTTATCTCTGCAGA
This sequence comes from Nettapus auritus, assembly GCA_011076525.1. Lineage (NCBI taxonomy): Eukaryota > Metazoa > Chordata > Aves > Anseriformes > Anatidae > Nettapus > Nettapus auritus. The sequence continues at coordinate 7,054,801 of CM021784.1, forward strand.
TGATTTCCATAGATTATGCTGGCTTTCAAAGAGTCCAGAATTTGATCTGGGGAATAAGACACCCTACCACCTAGAGCAATGGATGAAAGGAGAAGAAACAATTGGGCATCAGGTTATAAATGGATACCAAATTTCTGGAATGTGAAATTTATTTTTAAGTGATTCTTTAACATGACTTTGGGTCTTTGAAACATCTATATTCTTAGTGTCTCTTCACAGGCATTTAGTGGCACAGTCTCTTAGTATGTCTTCACAACTTCTGTGGAAGTTAGCAGTGATAATGGAAATGCTGGGATGCTCAGGTTAAAAGCCTTATAAAAATGTATTGTATTAACATGACCTCCCTTTCAGTAATTCCAACCCAATCAAAGCAACTAATTGAAGCAATAACAGTGCTTGCAGTTGGGATGTCCTGCTAGTGAAATCACCTGACGCCCAACATGTTGATTTCCCCTTGACATTGCAGTTTCAGCACACATGCAGCCACCATCTGGGGGATGCAACACCCAGGGACATGCAAAGGGGTCAGGTTTTAAAAAAGCATGGGTGGGCACCAGGCCTGGTTTAGGCAGGGCCAACCCAGCCTGCTGGAACTGAAGGGGCAGGAGGTGGCCACCAGCTCCGCTTATTGTGGTGAAGGGCCTGGAACAAAAGTCCTGTGAGGAGCAGCTGAGGGAGCTGGGGGTGTTTGGTCTGGAGGAGGCTCAGGGGAGACCTCATTGCTCTCTGCAACTGCCTGAAAAGGTGTGGGGAGCTGGGGGTTGGCCTATTCTCACAGGTAACCAGTGACAGGACTAAAGGGAATGGCCTGAAGTCGCACCAGGGGAGGTTCAGGTTAGAAATGAGGAGACATTTCTTCTCAGGAAGAGCAGTCAGGCATTGGGACAGGTTGCCCAGGGAGGTGGTGGCGTCACCGTCCCTGGGGGTGTTCAGGGGAAGGTTGGACGTGGTGCTTAGGGACATGGCTTAGTGGGTGATAGCAGTGATAGGTGCACGGTGGGACCAGACGATCTCTGAGCCCTTTTCCACCCTTAGGACTCTGACTGACACCCAAGCAGCGGCCTCCACGGGCCGGGCCCCGCCTGCCGCCCGGGGTCGCAGGTCGCGACGGGGCGGCGGGCAGGGCGGCCGGGTCACGTGACGGCGCCAAGATGGCGGCGCCGTGGTTGCGGCGCGGCGGCGGCCGCTGAGGGCGGAGGCGCGGCGCAGCTCCCGGGCGGCCCCGGCCCCGCCGCCATGCAGCCCCCGGGCCGCGAGCAGGACGCCCGCACCAAGAGCATGTTCGTGTCGCGGGCCCTCGAGAAGATCCTGGCCGAGAAAGAGGCCAAGCGGCCCCCGCACGGGCAGCTGCGGAGAGCCTGCCAGGTGGCGCTGGGTGAGTCCGCCCCCGCCGGGCCGGGAGCCGCCGCCGCTGCCCGGCCCGGTCCTTCCCGGCCCCGCTCGGGCTGTCAGGGTGCGTCCCGGCGGGGCACGGCCCCGCGGCCCCGGCCTGGGGCTCGGGAGGGGCGGGCAGCGCCGGTGCGAGGCGGGCAGCCCGGGAGCCGCCTGCGTTCGGGGTCTGTGAAGCAGGAGGGGCGCGGGGCTGCCCCGCCGGGACTCAGCTGGGGGAAATCAATCCCGAGCGTTTCGGCTGGGACACGGGGTGTTGGAGGGTTCCTTCTGCTGTCCCGGGCCTGGTAGTCCTCCGATACTTTCTGTCTGACTCATGGACGGGCTGAAAACTTGGGGCGGCTGCATACGGTGTGCTGTCTTGCACAACTGAGGCGCTTTCTGCAAACTTCGTAGGCTGATCTTCAAACCTGCAGCTGCAAATCCGTCCTTTCACAGTGTAGGGATAGGTGCTAAAGTTGTGAAAGTAGATGGTGTGACATGCAGGCGAAAAACCAGGTAAAGCAATAAGGTTCTTACGGGTAGAGTTCTCTGTGGCCTTTCTTATTCTACAGCGCAGCTATCACTTACAGTTTCACCTGGTTTGTACCAATATTTTTCCTTTAATTCAAGTGTATTTACTGTGTGTAGAACATTGGAACAGGAGAGACTGGCTGAGTGAGTAAGGACGCTGAGCAGGGGCAAGTCTTGTCAAATGTGTTATGAAAGCAAACTTGAAAAATAGCCTTTGTTTTTATCTTCCTGCCCACAGTCCTTACCTTGCAGAAATCTAAAGGCACTAACTGCCTAGTGGTAACTACATAGAAGTGTATTTTTTTATTATTATTTAAAGTTGACACTGTGAGCAATAGAGATTACTTTTCGTACTTCCCTTTCCTGACTTCCCATCAACATCCACCCAACCCGTTTACAGGACTGGAAACCTGCTTGTCTGCTACATAAATACCTTTTGAGAAAGGGAACTTTCTTGAAAGGTTAGTAGGAAGGCCTCTGTTTACTAGCGCATCAAAGACCGTGATGTGAGGGGAGAAGTATTATGCAATAGCCACTTACTGGCATTTGTCTTTTGGATTATGGCTGTTTTACCTCTCCGTTTTTTAAGGTATGGTATGTTTGATGTGGGTTAATGCTTGTGACAATGGGCATAAATTTTAATCATGCTGAAAAGAAAGTCCATGTACTACCTGACTGGACTAAAGCAGAGGTCAGCAAGAATAGATAACCTTCTGTTGCCCAACTCTCCTACACTAGTAGGGCCTTGATTACTGTACTAAAGGCTCGCTGTTATATTTGGTAAAGGTTACATCATTTCAAGTTGACAATGTGAATACAGTTCCTTTCATTCATGTGTGCTCTTTATTTTTAAACTTTATTTTTAAACTTTTTTAAACTACACATTCATTCATAAACTTCATTCTGTGTAGAATAAGCTCTTTTCTACTCAAATAAACCAGTTGTACTTTATGTAAGCTTAATTAAGCTTATACTTGGTTAAATAAAACTGAGTTTAATTTCAAAAGTGTTAGCTTAATTATCAAGCCCTGTGCTGTAGTAAATATGCTAGGGAATGTGGGAAGAACATTTCTTGCAGTTCAAAGAATTCAGGCCAGACTTCTTAATCTACACAAATATGTTATGCAAAAAAGAAGCTGCAGTGTTTGCAATAATAGTTAAGTCCAGTTATCCTTTAATAATTAAATCTGAGTACAGTTAATTCGATTTGAGAGAAATGTAAAGCTAACTTTATGGACCTGGTAACTGTGTCAGACATCTTTTATTTTTCATGTTGTATTTCAAATGATGCCTCTCTACCTATGACTGAATTCCATTTGCTATGCTGTCTTCTTCATACACCGGTCTTTTTAATGGAGACATGAGCTATCATATCTTTAATAAAGCAGTCAGCATGGCATGGGTCACAGGTAAATTCCTCTAAATAGAGAGGAACTGGTGTATTCTGGAACTACCTAATCTACCTAACCTGCTGCTTCTGTTGTGGTGTTACTGGAGTAGTGTTTCTGTTAATTACACATGCTTTAAATTTTAGTTTGGTGAGACAGAGGAATATATTTCTAGCTATGGGAATCGTGCTGCCGTTTTCTCTTTCATTACTTTATAATGTGTTTCACTGCTGAGAACTTATTTAAGTTACCACTGAAAATTGCTGTCATTCTTATCTAGGAAATACAGGTGGCATTTAATTCTCCACTGCTGTTGCCCTGTTCTTCCATTCCCAATGTGTGTTTTACGGGAGCAGTAGTCTGCAGTTTTGGACTGCAAAATATCTTCATGACTTTGTAGAAATGAGAAGTTTTGTAGGCTCAAACAGGGTATAAACATGGGAAGGGTGAAAGGAGTGCTTATTCACTGCTGAACTGTACAGGGCTTGTTAGTTTGCACTGTTGGCCCAAAGCAATGATAGATGTGTCCTTGGAAATGGGTTTGGTAACAAAACCATTTCTCAGTTATTTTAAAAAAACAAACTTCTTTTGCTCTGTTCATCCCCCTCTTGAAATATACAGGGTAAGTGTTGAGTAAGCAGAGTTGAATGGATTCCTTCATTCAGCCTCTTGCTTCATCAGTAGGTGTAACAGTTGTATCCAGGGCTCTTAGTGCCAGTAAACCCCAGGAGAGGCGAGGAGAAATAAAGTTTTTAAACAGAGAAGCTGTTCTGCTCTGCTTTAGAAAACTGATTTTTAAGAAAACTGGTTTTAAGCAGACAGCCAGTGTATTGTATATAAATAGCTGCCTAATAAGTACTTCTGTGCAGCTCTGGGCATACACGGTTCTTAGCAAGTCTGCTGAAACAGTCTGTATCCTGAAGAATTTCCAGCCGAGTACAGGCAGTGCGGATCACAGCAGCTCGTATGGGTGAAATGCTAATTGTGTGCCTGGGTCTCTCAGACAAAGACGCTCAGAACTATTAATCTTACCCTCCTAGGACTGTTCCTAATGACATACTATGCAGCCAGCCTGGTTCTGTGACATTTGATTGCCTAGGCACTTCCACGTGCATACCTTTGAGCTTTGTAAGCAACAGAATTTGTTTAGTTTGTAATTAATTTAAAAAATAATCTCTTCAGCCATGCCTTCACTTAGCAATCTATATGTGTGGTTGTCTCTTGATAGAAATGACCAATGGCTAAAGTAAGTTTGTTTCTTGGTTTAGTAAAGCCTCTTGGCTGGCGTGCTGAGTGCTGGCGCAAAGCGAGATCTGGCTTCGCTGTGGCAGCCTCCTGTACAGGGCTCTCTCTACAGAGGGACAGAATCAATAAACATAGGATGTCTTTTTGCATGTTTGCTTTTTGTTTTAAAGTTAAGGCAGCTTGGAATTAGGCAATGCAGCGGACTGTACCAAAAAAAAAAAAAAAGCTGTTTCTGCTGTTCCGTGTGTTTGCATTGGCATTGCTCTCCGGTGTTCCGACAGGCTCTGGAACGACATTGCTCGTGTCCTTGTGCTAACAAACTGCCACTCTCTGCACAGGAACTGGTTTGCTTCCACTGTGATGAACCTGACCATTCATTAGCGTGGGGTGCATCCAACTGCCAGCAATTGTCCTTCCTTTTAATACGTAGGTTTCAATATATGCAAACTTAAACTGTCTAATACGGAACAGGAGTCACTTTTGACATGTGCTTCATGCCAAGTGCTTTCATTGTGGCAAGAAGCTCTGGAAGAAAGGGCTGCAAGGCCTCGCTGGCTGCTCCAGCTGTGCTAGCTGGTGGCAGTGCCGAAAGGCTCACGCTGAGAGGGCAGCACGCGGGGTGCGTGGAGCTGAAGGTGCTGCTGGGTGAAGTAGATGGATGTGAGCCTCTGCGGTCTGCCCTTGAAAGTATCAGGTAGCTGTAGTACCACAAGCACCAAGGTGGGGGTCAGCGGTGCCCTGTGGTGGCCAGAAGCTGACCGTGTTGGGACTGCTCCGCTCGCAGGATGAAGGGGCACGGCCGCAGACCAGAAGCGTGGCGGTGGCAGAGGGCTGCTGCAGGCTGGCTCTGCCCGCGCTGGGCTTGGGGAGCGCCTCCCGGTAACAGACTTCAGTTAGGCAATTGTTTCACTGGCTTTCGGTGGTCAGACCACCAAATGAGCTCTTCAAATGTGGAGATTTCCAAATGATTTTGATGCAATCAGTAGCAGGGGCATGCCTGCAACTTGTTTTTGTCTATTCACTTATTCTTTTCTGCCAGCATTATTTATTAAAATGCTATTGAGATGCAGACACTTTTATGCTGCTTTGGAAAACCCTTTATGTAACAAAATTGTGGGAAACTTCATCAAAACGCGGTTAGATTGGTGGTGTTGTTGTTGTTGTTTTAATTTATGGAGGGTTTTGGAAAATAAAATCTTCATCACTTTAATATGGGACACTGTTGTTAATATTTTTTCTAGTGCATGATCTAATATACCTATCTCAGTGAAGGTATTATTCCAATGTTAAACCTAAGATGGGCCTGGATCATGTTTCCTTAAGGCTAAATCCTTCATTAAACTTGCATTTAAAACATTTTTTGCTATGCTGATCTGCTAGTTAATAGTATGGGGGGGGGGGGAATTTGTTTGAAATTTAAAAAAAAAAAAATCATTTGTGTATAGAGTTTTTTGGGGGGGCTGGTGGGGGAAAACACATTACTTGGTTACTCTCTAAACATAGAATCGAGCACTTAAGATTATTCTCAGCTATAGATGATAATAGTGAAACCTGTTTGCTTGTGTAGTATTAAATTTTACAAAATAACCTTTTATTTTCTTACGTGGGCTCACTGTTCCATGTTTTTGGTGTAGTTTTATTTTATTTTATTTTTGTATAAACAACTTAATCTCTGGTTGAGGAATTTTTTACTTTGGAGAAAATGCGGTCATCTCAACCCCACCCCAGGCTGCCCTCCCAACAAGCTCGCCCCGTGCCTCCCCCAGGGCAGCAGGGCAGAGCGAAGGTAGTGCCTGTCGCCGTCAGCTCTCCTGCCAGCAGCTGAGTGCCTACAGAAGGAAAGATGCCAAAACCCAACTGGCCCAAGGTGTGGGAGATAACTGGCACTTTTTAGAGCCCAGTTTAGTGGCAGATGTGAGCAGGAGCAAATCTAGCTTAAGCAGCTGCAGTGGTTCTGGCTCAGGAGCTGAGAAATGGGGAAGGATAGGCAGAAGTGGTCACTTTTTTTTTTTTTTTTTAATAAGTGAATAAATAGCTTATTTTAGGCATGCTTGTTTGCATGCTTGACTTAATTAAAAAACAGTGGCCTTCTAACCAGAGCCATGACCCATGGTGGGTCTCTGACTGTTCATTTTGCTGTTGTCTATTCTTCCATCAAATTTGGGGTGATAACATTCATTTGGCTCTCCTTGAATCTTTTATTACTAATGGGTGTCATTCTGCTTCTTTCCTGACTGTGTTGGCCTTCGTTAATGAGAGAATACGGCAGATGGAGTAGAAAGTCCAAGTCCTAGATGTAGCGGCTTGTACTCCGGTTTGTAGTTACATGGGTTTCCTTGCTGTTTTGCTTCCATTTTCTCTGTAAAACGGGAATAGTAGTGCTACAAAACTGGCATTTTCTGCAAGGATTGATTTCCGTAATGCTCCTTGAACAAAAGGGCTGTGCAAAACTCTACAATATGTATCTGTTGCAGTTCTTGTACATTAATATGTTTTGTGTATTGACGCTTTTGAGATGAAAGAAGTCGCAGGCAGCACTGAAGTCACCTATCTCAGCACAGTCCAAAACAGGGGTGTCTTGCCAGGGCTGTGGAGAGCCAGCACTGAGTGATCGATCAGTTTCCAAAAACTGCAGTTTAAACAAGCTTTGTAGGTATGGTAACTTGCAGGGGCATGAGGTTGGAGGGGAGGGACAGGATTCCACCTGGTATTAGAAAAGTGTAGCTGTGCGCCCTTACAGCATGCGCTGTGTTTGCTCTGTGTCGGTGTTCAGTTTGTGTTTGGTGTAGTGCAGTCCGTATTGTGCATCGTTGTGATGCATTAAAAATCCTCAAAAGAAACATGTTAGGATCTCAAGGATTTGCTGGTGTTTGTAACAGTAACGAGGGATGCATTTTTCCTGTATTTACTCCTACAAAAAGCTCCCCAAAATTGTAAGTTCAAAAAGAAGGAGGGGGGGAAAAAAAAAAAGCTGCAGGCAAGATGCCAGCATCCATTTAATATTCCTTATCTCTAAGAGTTTGTTTATTCAGCTGATGTCATATTGTAAGGTTTGCCAGAAGCGAACTAACCAGCATTGTAATTAGCAGGAAGTTCTGATGCATTGAACTAATGGTTCCTGCAGCGGGTTAAAGGCTTCCTCAAACCTGGGCTCTCTGTGATATAGGATTACCCTAAAATAAAAATTACACTTGAGTTGTTGTGTTTTTTTTTTTCCTAAATACACTTTTTTATTAAGAATATTTAGGGAAAAAAAAGATAGCTTTTTCCTGTAAAAGTTGAGAGCTACGCCTTGCCATAAATTTTGTAAATGTCTCTGGTCTCTGGCCTCGGACACTGAAGAAGTTACAGGAAAGCAGTAGCTAATAATGAAGTGGAATGGTTTGAACCAGCTTTGCTTTATTGTGCTTTTCATGTGTGTGGTGGTGTTATCAATAACATCTTAGGTGTTAACTTCTGAATTTTTCTTTCTTCCAGATGAAATAAAAACAGAGCTGGAAAAGCAAAGGTAAATTATAATTGCCATACTTTGCAAGAAAACAGCAGGTTGAATAATTTGGTAGCGGAAATGTAAGCGTACGTCAAAGTTATTGCAATGAACTTGTGAATATCCTGCTACTTACCTTTCTGCCATAAGCGTGATCTGGCACATGTGTCCCAGTTACACAACGTCTGTGGCTCTGGGTGCTCAAGCCATAACTGCCTTCTGAATTTCACTGTGAAATAATTGCAAAACTTCTAAAAGGTGCTTATTTTTCACTTCCTGTTACTGTGCTTAAAACAGCCTGATAGAATACCTACTGTTCCTTATGGTTTTCTGGGTTTGGTGGTGTATGTTCCTAATTACATACATCAAGAACACCAATTTCAATATTACTTATATTTAACTTTTTTTTTTTTTTAATTTAGATTTATGTAATTAAATTCCTTAAACTTCTAAAAAAATATTTTAGAACAGCACTTTTAAAAATCATAGCACAGTGCTAGGAAATGAGCCCAAATATTTTTTTTTTCTTACTGTTTTTCATGCAGGTTCTGTTTAAGTAATTCAGAATAACTTTGGAAATTTTATCATTATGTTATTCTCCAGTATTACTGGTAGCGGGACAGTGCTGGAGTGTAGTGGGGGAAGAGGTAAGCTGAAGAATATATGGAAGAGGTCAGATGCAAAGTGCAAAAATGTAAAGCTGTTTTAATGTGTTTTTAAATAAAATTGAACTTTCTTTAGAAGGTATGCATAAGAGAATACGTTATGCTTTTATGCTTCTGTATACTATTCAGCTTTAATCAGAAATGAGAGGATGGATAGCTTGCTGTGATATAGATATTTAGAAGAATTAACAGCTCTTCTCCTCTGACCTAGAGAAGGCACTGTTGCTCCACCAAAAGCAAACTTCATTGAAGCAGATAAGTACTTCCTTCCATTTGAGCTGGCCTGCCAGTCAAAGTCACCGCGCATTGTCAGTACTTCCCTGGATTGTTTACAGGTAAGCTTCAATTCGGACAGAGTGAGATGGAGTAACATACAGTTACAAAAATCTTGCATGCAGTTGGCATTCTTGGAGGTCAGAATTAATATTATCCTGCGAAAGTGCAGCTATGCAGATATCCTCTATGGTCGTTTAGATGCGTAAACCATGCAAAATAGGTTATCATCAGACTTGGCTCAAAGTGCATCTTGTGAAAGCAGGAAATACACGTGTTGTTCTCTAGTGAAACAAACATTCATTGAAGCTAGTCTGTAAAGATCCTTCATCTGTGTTGCTTTGAAAGGTCTATTTACCATGGTGTCTCTTGCGATGCTGATGTGATGGGAGGTCAGACTTTGGGATTGTTCTACCTCGTTCCTCCTTAGATACTCAGAGAAAAAACAAATGTGACTTGACCTTAGCTAACTTCTTGGGCAGAACTTTCCTTTAGTGAGTAGGTGCAAAGACTGACAATAAAAGGTTTTGTCTGGTTGTGGTAGACAGAAATGTTCTGCGTGGCAGAGGAGTGTGTATTGCTTATTAAGTCCTGTTTTGTCCACATGTATGAACAAGCCAAGTGTTCAGGACCCAGACTATTGAAGGTGATAATTTTTATGTTAAAGTTGGTTAAGTGAGGTATGCTACCTACGCCCCACATCCCCCTTCTTATGTTGTACTTCACTGCGTTGTACTAAACAGTATGTGACTGTCTGAATCAAAGAAGTAACCTGCATTCTTTTTACCTAGAAACTCATTGCATATGGACATATCACTGGCAATGCCCCAGATAGCGGAGCTCCTGGAAAACGACTGATTGACCGAATAGTCGATACAATTTGCAATTGCTTTCAGGGTCCTCAAACAGATGAAGGAGTACAACTGCAGATAATCAAGGTATTTTATTTGGCATATTTTGACATGATTTTAATTTGCTGTTTTTGTCTCTGATTTTGTAACCGAATTAAATGTGAAATGCTGCTTAGGACCCAGTTTCTCCATTTTTTACAACATTAGCTATGTTGCTGAATTTAGGGAGGCTATCACAGGGTCAGAATTGATATGTGAAATAAATTTTCTTTTGGTGAAGCGGAACATAATGGAATAGCGTATAAACTTTGGTCCTGGAATGACCCACAGCCTGGAAACTTTATCTTGTAGAAATAGGACAGCTTGGTGTTCATCTTCTAGGTTGGTAATGCCCACGTTCATTAGGTCAGTGAATTGCTATCATGCTGGGGAACTTTCACTTGAAGGCGCTGCAAATGTAACGCAGTATCATGGACTGTTGCTCTAGTCTTTCTGCTCTCTTGCCCATTTTTTTCAGAGAGCTGCAGTTCATCTTCTCAGCAAGTCATAGGAGCACCAGTAGCGCGTGATCTGATTCTGTTATCTACGTGAGCTAATGTAGCTGAGATTAGAAATCGGTGAACTTTTTAATAACCTAATTTGATAACATTTTAGGCCAACTGGCTCTTTCACAGAAATGAAGCTATAAACCATAATAGTAACTGTTTCGTTTAGAGGAGGAATTTCTCTCTCACTGGAAAACTAATTCTGATAAAAACACTTTAACAGGTCAGGAGAGAACAAAGATATGTCTAAGTTCTGTTAAATTTTCTTCTACTTGAAATGCGGTTTCAGTAAACTAGTATTTCTTTATAAAGAAGTCTTATAAAAAGATGTATGTGTTTCATAACAAAACCACAGATTTTTATGGAAGACCTGCATGAAGTATTTGCCTCAGTTTTGTTGTTTTATGGAATTTTTCAGGCTCTCCTCACTGCAGTAACATCTCCGTATATAGAAATTCACGAAGGAACAGTTCTTCAAACAGTTAGAACCTGTTACAACATCTATCTGGCCAGTAAAAATCTGATTAACCAGACGACTGCCAAAGCTACACTTACACAGATGCTAAATGTCATTTTTACACGGATGGAAAATCAATCTGTATGTACCTATTACTTCTGCTTCTATCAAACATCTAGGCTTGACAAATGAACAGAATATTTTTTTTGTATAGGTCTGTCATTGTAGTTAGATATCTATTGATTTGAAATTTAAAACAACTGTCAAATCCTGCAGTGAAGCATATCAAAGTTACAGAACTTGACCAATTGGTTAAAAATAACACATGAAACTTACTGCTGATAACAAGGTTTCACATTGTAGTTTTTGCTGAACAGCTTTGTACAAACAAATGATGAATTGCTTTTAAAATGAACTTGATATCAGAGTGGCTAAGCTAAAGCAAGTGTTGCTGACTGGAGCGGGCGAGTGATGGTATCTTCATTGTTGGTTTTTTTCCTCATTAGCATATGAATACTCACAGGAACATTAGTTACCATAGGCATTTATTTTTCCTTATCATGTTTTCTGCCTTACATTAACTTTACTGTAATGCTTTCTCAAGGTACAAGAATCCAGAGAAATAGAAAAAACAAATCAGCAAAAATCCCAGTCTCCCGCAACTCAAGCGGTGACCAGGTCTCCAAAGATTGGTCAGTTAAAGCACAACCATCAGGAAGGCAAATGTGTTGCTCCTGTAAGTGTGGAATTAACTAATGGTGAGCCTGAGAGAACAGAATATGGAAACCTGAAGTCAGGGCAGGATCTGATTCCTTCAGCATCAGGTGAACAAGTACTGCGTTTGGTTACGTTTCTATTGGAAATTGTTCTCTTACGTTATTTTTGGAAGAAATGATTGGGGTTATTGGCTGAAATCATATTTGCATCTTCTTGGTAGCTATTGAGAGTATACAGGCTGTTATTACATGTTGTCTACAACATGGTAATCATTAAAGAAAAGGTCTATGTTTGCCCTAGAATTCTAGTAAAACTATACATAGTTTATGTATATCGAATTATACTGGAATTTGACTTGATTAGTTAGATAAAAGGGAAGGAAAAGAGAGAGGATAACCATGGTCTGTAACCTGCGGTGACAGAATTACTTTGAGATAATTAAAGTGTCATGGTAAAAAATAATGTATATTATGAAGACGTATCATATCCTTATACTCTATCCAATTTAGGAAAGTATATGAAAGAATTAAAAAATCCTGACAACTGATAAATATAAATGACAGAACTACTGCATTAAAAATATCAGTGCTTTGATTTAAATTAAGGAAATAAAATAAATGAGTATTTTCATATGGCCTCTTGGAAATATGAGAGGTAGTGAAGAAAACCTACAACTGTTAACCCTTCTGCCTCTGTCCCCTTTCTTCTTTGTCTTCTTCCTAAACAAAAGTACAAAACTCAAAAATTATCTCTGTTTTATCAGACGAAACAACTGATGGAGGAAAGGAAATGGTTAAAGGCATCTTGGAAGATGTAGTCGAGTCAGCTGTGAAAGGTAGTGAAATCTTCTGAAGTAAAATAGCGGCATGCATATTGCAAAATGTTTTATACCTCATTATAAAAACATACTTTTTATTATTACTACTAAGTATCGTGTAAAGAACACCTACTAAAGCAGTAAGAACGGTCTTTCATTGTCTTAACAGGATTCCTCTTTTGCTTGTAACTGAAAAATTCTTCTAGTTTATTAGTGCTGCTTCTGTCTCAGTCAGTTGTAGAGCTTCACAAATGACATGGGATGAGCTCAGTGGCTGATTTCAATTGTATTTTTCTTTTTCTCCTTTAGTGGCTGAAGAGAAACAGGTAACAGAAATGGTTAAGGCTCTACCTGCAGTAGAAACTGCAGATACTGCTCTTTCTGTCTCTAGTAACGAAAATGTACAAACAAACGGGATTCCAGATGATGGACAATCTGTTTCCTCTACTGATAACCTGGTAAATAACTTCACCGGATGCCTGCGTATGGATTGAAAAGAGCAATATTTTTTTCACACCAACTAGTGGGATTTTGGGGGGGGAAGGAACACAAGCTTTAATGTGTGTGTCCTTCTTAGGTTTAAAAGGGAAGCGACAACTCCAGCTTAGGTAGATGTTGAAAATAACTGTTCTAAAATTTATTGTTAATTGTATTTTAATATTGGAGGGAAGAGGGAAAGGCAGTCAATGTGTGTGTTTAAAAAAAAAAAAAAAAAAAAAAGATCCTGATCACTTGTATTCCCACTTAGGGTTTCATTTATGCCTTCTCAAGTGTACTTAAAAAATAAAAATAAAAAAATCAGTACCTATTTCTCTGAAGAGCTGTAGAATCTTCCCAATTGCTTTGTTCCTTTGTTTCACTGAGGATTTAATGTTTTATTTCTTGCTCTTTAGGAAACAGATGTATCTGGACATCAAGCTGCTGCCAAATTTTCCCATGTTCTACAAAAGGATGCCTTCCTTGTGTTCAGGTCACTGTGCAAGCTCTCCATGAAACCACTTGGTGATGGACCTCCAGATCCCAAGTAACGAGATTATATTCATTACATTCTCCTCTCTTAGATAGCTTTTGGAGACAGAGGGAGTGCAGTTAAGTAGTTGCTGTATACTAAAGCAGGTATTCAGAATTCACTCGTCAGGCCCTTGTTTCAGTTAGCTGGATGAATCTAAGATTGAAACTTGCTTCATATTCATACTTGAGGGATTATTTTCTGTGTGTGATTCGTTTGTTAACCATATCAGTTAAAGTGGCCTTAATTATAGTATTTGTGAAGGGTTTCATTTTTTTGAGGGGAGTGGTGTTGACGGGGGAATCTTTTTTAATAGCATTGAATTTTAAGTATCTATTATCCTAGTCCAAGTTGTTAATATTCCTGGAAAATTTCTAAACGAAGTTTGTAGCTGTTGTCCAACATCACTGGCAGGCTGATTTTTTTTTTTTTCCTTTTTAAAATGGCTTAAAATAGCAGTTGCTTTTTCTTGATGTGGAAGAAGTACACAAGTATATATTCAGAGATACAATAACTCTTTAATGTTGATTTTTTTTTCTAGATCCCATGAATTGCGTTCTAAGATAGTGTCTCTTCAGCTTCTTCTCTCAGTACTGCAGAACGCTGGTCCAGTTTTCAGGACACATGAAATGTTCATCAATGCAATAAAGCAATACCTTTGTGTAGCATTATCTAAGAATGGAGTCTCATCTGTTCCTGATGTATTTGAGCTCTCTCTTGCCATCTTTCTCACGCTTCTCTCGAATTTTAAGACCCATTTAAAAATGCAGATCGAGGTGAGAAACTTTTATCATTTTAATGATGCTCTAGTTCTCAAATAAGGATACTGCCATGATAAAGATCCAATGGGAACTTAGAAGTTAATGTCTTCGTTTTGTTGGCTTAGTAAACTAGTAAATTACTACTATATTTGAATTCTAGTATGCAAGAGAATGCTTTTCAAGAGAAATTACTGAGTAGAAATGAATTCGCACACTTGATGTAGTTCCAACAAGTTTCAGATCAAGTCCTTTATTGCATTTATTTTGCAGGTGTTCTTCAAAGAGATCTTCTTGAATATTCTAGAGACTTCCTCAAGCTCCTTTGAACACAAATGGATGGTGATTCAGACTTTAACTAGAATTTGTGCAGGTATTTCTATTGTGAAAAGCAGATGCTTCCTCTGGCAGCAGGGGAAAATTATTTTTAAGACAAATGCTACATACAGTGTTTGAGAAATTCTGTGAAAAAATTAATTTGATCCCATAGTGCTTGTGTTAGATGTCTGTGTTAACCCCCACAGCCTGCTTAGACTGTCTGTTCCCTTTTAAAAATGCTGTTATGCTGAACTCTAATGCTTGCACTTTCATTTATTTTCTAGATGCCCAGTGTGTAGTGGATATTTATGTTAACTATGACTGTGATTTAAACGCTGCTAATATATTTGAACGCCTTGTAAATGATTTGTCCAAAATTGCACAGGGGCGAAGTGGGCATGAATTGGGAATGACACCTTTGCAGGTAAGAATAACGCTTTTGAAGATCAGGTAGAGATTTTGTTTTCCATAAATGATATCTCTACATTATTGATACTTCCAGTGGTTTGCATGGTTTGCAATCTGGTGATGTTACTTATTAGTTAGCTGCGTTGGATAAGTTACAGTTGGATGATGAAACAATATGATTGATTTACTTGGATTTACTGTGTGTTTTCATTGTGATACTCAGCTTGTTCTAGGCGCTTTTGTTGGCCTGCCAAGGGAGAGAGAATCAAGTGAGCCACCTTCTGCTTTTCCGAGTGACTTTCCTCCTGAGATTTATGCCCCAGCAGTACCTTCATCTTGAGTGCACCTTGTTCCTTTGATTAGAATTGCATCAGTACTTGCTGGATTATTTTTTTTCTGCGTTCCTTTAACCAGAAAGTGGAAGCAATACCAAGAGACTTTAGCTTCAGTGTTTGAATAACACTGTTTACTGAACAGCTAAAGTAGTGAGACACTTGTCTTGTTTGCGGAGAGAGGTACAAATGCTATAGACTTGCTGGATGTTCTTAATGATTCATACAATAACAGAGCTGTGTATAGAATTGGTGTATATCGTCCTTTGGTTGTACTTACTAGTTGGCAGTAGACCATCTGCAGAAGCAGGTGGAATGTGGCGTTAGTCTCGTTAGGGTTGCTTTTGACCTGGGTGTATCCAGCCTAAATAACTGAGGGACAGAAATTTACTTGCTGTAATCAGTAGGTCTTCCCCTAACTGATAAACTTATTAAGATATGAATGGTGTGATGTAATGCATCCTAAAACTGTAATATGTATGTATGTATTGCTTTTTGTTTTTCGTTGTTATTGGATGTTTTTAGGAACTAAGCCTGAGGAAAAAAGGACTTGAATGTTTGGTTTCTATTTTAAAATGTATGGTAGAATGGAGCAAAGACCTTTATGTGAACCCCAATCATCAGGCTAGCTTGGGTAAGATGGTTTGTTTGTTAAGTATATTTGTCCCTGTGTTTCCTTATGGTTTGGAAGTTACTCAGCAGCGTAGATGCTATGTTTTTTCATGATAAATTGTTTATACAAGTAAAAGATTTTTACTGATGGTTATTAGTGATGTTGCAGGAACTGATTCTTCAGATGCCTGGTTCAAATAACCAGATTCTATTTTAAGACTATTAGCCAGGCCATTGTCAACACTAGAAAAGCTGATTTATGTAGAACAAGAAATGTGACAAATCTTGCAGTTGCGAGGTTAAGGTGCAAGTTTTCTCCATAGGTGCTGATGCTCTTTCCTTTTGCTGAACTACTTTAGAATTGCATCCATATAGCTTATTCATGTAGTGTAGACTGTCAAAAAGTAAACCTACTCAAATAATTTTGGCTCATAAACATCTAGTAGAAGATTTTCTGACTAAATGTTTTTTTTTGCTGAATAGGATGGCTTAAGTCTCTCCATGTTTATAAATAGGTTCGTACAAAGCATCTGAACAGGAAATGGCTGAAGGGAAATGCCTTGAGAGTGGAGGGAGACGGAGCAGTGTCAGTTCCTTGGACTCCACGGTGTCATCAGGAGTTGGAAGTGTTGGTACCCAGACCTCTGTCCCAGATGACCCTGAGCAATTTGAGGTCATCAAACAACAAAAGGAAATAATTGAGCATGGGATAGAGCTGTAAGTTCAGTATGACAAGAAAATAAAAACTTGCTAGCAAAGAAATGATACATACAACCATATTGTTTCTTCTGGTCCTAGACAGTCACAGGTGCAGGGACACTAAGAAGTTGATTTTAATCTGGAAGGCCCTTCCCTACTGCTGTCAAAAGCTAACACTGGAGGCTGTCGTGGTTAAAAAGGAATCCAGTGAGATCCTGGGTGGAGTGGGGTGTGGTTTCATAGCTTTCCTTTGTGCTGGTTCAGCCACACAAGAGAGGAAAATTTGTATATATACACCTAGATAGAAATTGATCTGAGTGGACAGGCTTAATGTTGTCTTCCAGCTCTTAAACCATTTGTTGTCTATTATTAAAATAGTTGTAATTAAATTATTTTTCCAGCAATGGTTTATTTCGGTTTCATTTATTTGGAGATCTTTGCCTGTAAATGTTATGAACAGTGAAATTTTTAATGTTTCTTGGAAATTCTCCAATTTCAGGTATTTCAAATGGGTCAGTTTTTAATGGTAGCAATAACTTACAACCTTATTACCAACTGAATATACCTTATGAGTTGTAGCCTACTGTGTGATACAGCTCGTGTATTTATTGCGTGTTCTTTGTCCTTTTTCTAACTTCGAAAAAGACAAAACTGCAAGTCAGTGTTTGGTTTAGAAGAGCTCTTTAAAACTAAAACTTTATTGGCGGGGATGTTTTCAGTTGTATGCATCACCTTTCTCCCTGTTTTTGTGAATAGGTTTAACAAAAAACCAAAGCGAGGAATACAGTATCTACAGGAGCAGGGAATGCTTGGTACTACAGCAGAGGACATTGCACAGTTTCTGCACCAAGAAGAACGTCTCTGTTCTGTAAGACTATGGGCAACATAAGATAATTCATAATGTTTTAACAGGAATACTCTTGCCTCTGTCATCGTCTGGTATTTGCGTATGCACTCAGAGTTCATATTTAATTAAAAGACAACTAGAAACTAAGGGCTCTAATGAATATACTTAATTCCAGTGCTGCTTTCTCTTTGCTTGCTGTGCCAGGCTTTTTAGTAAAGTAATTGTGTTTACAATAAAGTACTGAAGGGGTCCCCATAAACAGGAACACATGGCTTTATATGTATCTACATCAGCAGTATCTTGCCAGCAAAGGAATATCATGAGCTGCAGTGGCAAAGCATTCTCCACTGCATGTGAAATTGGGTGCAGTTCACTTTTCCTTGGCCCGCCAGTAATGCAGAATTCACCATGGGGAATGAGGGAAGCAAGAATATGCAAGCTAAATCCATTTTCTACTGAGACTGGTTTCTTGTCATCCTTGTAACGGTTGCTCTGCCTGCTTAGTGAAGTCTTACAAAACTTACTGGTATGCAACTCCTGTACTCTAAACTTTATTGCGAAGCTGGCAGTTGGATTACACAGTACTAACTGTCTCTTGTGTTTTTTAGACTCAAGTAGGGGAATTTCTTGGGGAAAGCAACAAGTTTAACAAGGAAGTGATGTATGCCTATGTAGACCAGCTTGATTTCTGTGGGAAAGACTTTGTCTCTGCTCTACGTATATTTCTGGAAGGCTTCCGGCTGCCAGGTGAAGCCCAGAAGATTGATAGATTAATGGAGAAGTTTGCTGCTAGATATATTGAATGCAACCAACGGTAAATCAAAACCTTTGTGTTGGATAAGTACCTGAAAAATGGCTGTGTTGTTCATGGCCCTTAGCCATAAGGTGTAACACCCACTCTTACCGGGTCAGGTATTTCTACAGGTCTGTGTGGGAGAGCAGTTCTTCTTACGTACATTGGTGCAGGACATCTTCACCAGCTAGGTAAAATGTATAGAAAGTGTATGGATGGCGGCATTTCATTTAATTCCAAATACTTGCTAGAAGGAATTATTGGAAGAGAGAAGCCATAAGTATCTTAAATTGTCTTTGTGTTAAATATTCTGGTTTTGATAAATGTGGGTTAGTCAAGATTAAACAAAAGCAATGAGCAATAATAACTGCTAAAACTACAAATACATGGCTTAAATAACTGATCAGATATTACGTATGTATTGCTTGCAATTAAACGCTGAACAAAGATGTATGTCAGTTGACATCAAGGAGACACTGTTTTTACTTCTAATGCAATAACTAGCACTGATGTTTCGCTAGGTGTTCAGGCTTTATGGATTCCCATTCTGTAGCCCTGTTGGTGTATCACTGGGTCTGGTTTTGTATAATTCTTGATGAAACCCTGGGAGTGAGAAATAGGCTGTTCCTTAGCTTTTGTATGGTGACCCAAAGAAGGATAAAATACCATCTTTTGGGAGTGTGTTTGAAAATCCCCTAGTCATCATTTGTATCCAGCTTTGCAAAGATGTTGCTTTTATATTTTAGGATACAAATAAAAACGAAAAAATATTTGGGGCTTCATGCATTTCTGAAGACTAACTTGAGTCTATGATCTATTTAAATACGTATTGCTTCTGGGTATTTTTCTTGCAAGTTGAAGTAGAGCTAATGGATAGAGGAATTAAACCTCTTAATAACCTGTTTTGTTTTTCCCTCTTTCCTCTCATAGGCAAACACTTTTTGCTAGTGCTGACACTGCCTATGTTTTGGCATACTCTATTATAATGCTGACTACAGACTTGCACAGTCCACAGGTAGAAACTAAAAACAAACAAAAACAGGCTTGTAAAAGTTCAGATTTCCTTGGAACTTGGCATGCAAAATCTCATACCTTATTTTTTTTTTTTTTTTCAGGTAAAGAATAAAATGACAAAGGAACAATACATTAAAATGAATCGAGGAATCAATGACAGTAAAGACCTTCCAGTAGAGTATTTATCCACGATCTATGAAGAAATAGAAGGAAAGAAAATTGCTATGAAAGAGACAAAAGAATACGCAATTACAACCAAGAGTAGTAAACCAAGTAAGAAGGAACTAGAAACTGGAATGACCACAGTATTCTGAACTATTGCATTAACTTTCAGGATGGCGTAGTAGAGTTCAGAGCCCTTTTAAAAAAACTTTGTGCAATAAATAAATTAAATTTAGAATGCTAATATCTATATCTGGAATGAAACTATCTCAGTTATTGATTAATGCAGCTACTTCTGTGATGGAAACGTAGCTGTGTGAGTGCATCCAGCACCGTTGCAGAGAGGCACTAGAAACTGTAATATTTAGAGGTTGGACTCAGCGATCTTGTAGGTCTCTTCCAACCTAGACATTCTGTGATTCTGTGATTTTTTTTTTTTTTTCATGGAAATGTGAGGGAAGTGGTAAAATAACTGAAGGTGGTAGTGCTTGCTTTCCTAATTAGCAAAATGTTAGACAGCAGGTAAGCTTTTGTTTCCTTATCAGTAGCATGGCATAGTTCAAAGACTGATAAATGTCACAGTCTCGTTATGTCACATTATGTTAATGTTTGAAAGAGACTTATGCATGTAGTGTACTTGTAGAAACCATTGTCTCCAGTTGTACTCTGCTTCCTCAGGATAGTGGCT
The DNA here is from genome assembly GCA_011076525.1 of Nettapus auritus. Classification (NCBI taxonomy): domain Eukaryota; kingdom Metazoa; phylum Chordata; class Aves; order Anseriformes; family Anatidae; genus Nettapus; species Nettapus auritus. The sequence goes on from CM021784.1 coordinate 7,074,788, forward strand.
ATTCATTTAATTCTATTTAGTGAATTCTCAGTCTTCAGCATAGTGCTTTTCTGGTGTTTTTGTGCCACTTGCAAGGTTCCTAGATCAGAACAGGAACAGAATTTATCTTCTTGAAAAGTGAAGTTGCAGTCTTTAGCATAAGGGTAAAGAAACACAGTTAGTAATTTGTTCTTTGAATTGGTGAAAGCCAGTGTTGTACTGAGCATGTCAGCCTAAGCAATGAAGCATCTTCCATCCATTTTTATAAGCGAAGTGACTTGACTTAATAGAGTTTGCCTCTCTGATTTCCAGTGATTAAGTCACAACACATAATAAAGTGCTGAATTAGTTGCATTGTGTAGAATGAAGTCTTCAGTTGGCATGTGGCTTTTAGTGCTAGAACTCCTTGCTTGTGACCTACGACAGCTTCCTGAATTCTAACACTTGTGGAGGATACGTTTGGATTCTTTTTGGAACACCTTCATTTAATTTTTGTGATACTCAATAAGAAGATGTGGATCGTGCTGTTACGAAAACAAACCAATGCATCTATGTGGTGTTTCCCTTAGGTGTAGCTAATGAGAAGCAGCGGAGGCTGTTGTACAACTTGGAGATGGAACAAATGGCTAAAACTGCTAAAGCTCTCATGGAGGCAGTAAGCCATGCAAAGGCTCCTTTTACTAGTGCCACTCATCTGGACCACGTCAGGCCCATGTTCAAAGTGAGTGTGTGAAATTCACCGTGTATCTTCATTGCTAAGAGTTTCAAGCATGGAAAAAAAAAGTGGGGAAATGACTTTGAGAGAACTTAACAGGTGGATTTTATTTTGGATATATTTGGTCCATGTTGTGCAGTGTTTTGGGCTAAAATCTTAGCGAATTCATGAACTTTTTCTTCCTTTCTTTAGCTTGTATGGACTCCATTGCTGGCAGCTTACAGTGTTGGTTTGCAGAACTGTGATGACACGGAAGTTGCATCCCTTTGTTTGGAAGGAATACGATGTGCAATTCGAATAGCTTGTATCTTTGGAATGCAGGTTTGTGTGAGACTGAGCATGGGGATTGCTAATGTAGGCACTGTAGGTTCTGGGAGGGAAATAGAGGAACAGAATGAGGAATTGCAAATAACTTGCACAGAGAAAACAAAACACACACACATTGTTGAAATGGTCAAATAAAACAGTACCATCTCTTTTTCGTTGAAGATCTTTAAATGTTAAAGCTTTTCTCAAATTCTGCTTGCCTTCTATTGCCAAGTCCTGTTAAGAGCATTTGCCAGCTTGCCTACTGTTTTCATTCTGCTGAAAAGTACTCTCATATAGTCATTGACTATGTAGAAGAAAATCGCATTGGTATTGTATTGCTGAAGAAGTATCCTTCTCTAGCTCTTCAGAGACTTGATTACAATGACTTGTTTCTCTGTCTCATAGCTTGAACGAGATGCTTATGTACAGGCTCTTGCTCGGTTTTCCTTGTTGACCGCCAGTTCCAGTATTACAGAAATGAAACAGAAGAACATAGATACCATTAAGACACTTATTACAGTCGCTCACACAGATGGCAACTATCTCGGGAACTCTTGGCATGAGGTAAAAATTTGAATAGCTTAAGTAGTGCAACTGCATTGTCCTTTTGAAAACTTGGAGGATTTTGCTCTTCTGATTTGCTCAATACTTTCAGTCCATAGTAAGTGCATCTACCTCCTAGGTTGTGTCAGAACTCTGCTTGAAATATCAATGCAAGTGCATTCTTTTGTTTATTTAAAAAAAAGGGGGGGAGGAGGACACTAATTTTTTTCTTGGCAGGCACTCTACATGCTGTGTGACCAGTATTGTAATGTTTATAGGTACATTTGATATGGAATTAAAACCATACTGAAACTGCATTTGACTTCAGGGAATCCTGCACAGAAACTACTACCTTCTTGTTTGTATAAACAAAAACACTCCAGCTCACAGCTCCAGACTTCTGTGTGCAGTGGCTGGAACTGCTACACCACAATTGAGTGAAGAATTGTGGCCAGAATAATTTAGTGAGGGACAGGGACTCTAGCTGGCAAGTCACTTGGACCTGGTTTAAAGTACACGCCTACAAATGCTTGTGCCAGTAAAAGAGATGTTTCAGTGGGGATGTAAGGAAAGAAGAGAAGGTCCCTTCTGTGCCTAAAGCAAGGCACAGCTGTGGCATTTTCACAATGTGCACTGAACGTCATGGCGCAGTGGCAGCTGCAATGATGCAATCTTTTCATCTCTGGAATGGTGAAGCTGTTCATAGTTTTGAAAGTTGGTGCTGTAGAAGTAATAAAACGGTCTCTTCTGATAGTTAGAGATCCAAGTTAGATTTCTTGGTACTGTTTATTTGTTCCTCTAGTATGGGAATGATTCATGGCAGCTGGTGGTAGGGAATGAATCATTCAATGCAACTTTATTTCCAGTTGTATTAGTAATGTTGTTTCAGTTACATCAGAACTGTTACAGTTGTCCAAGTTGTTTTAAAGGTTAGACAATCTGGAGAGTGTTAGGCATAAATGTATGATACTCAGAAACGGTGTTTAAATATCTTTGTTTTCAGATCTTGAAATGTATTAGCCAGCTGGAACTAGCACAACTTATAGGAACTGGAGTGAAAACTCGATATTTATCTGGCGCTGGGCGTGAAAGGGAAGGAAGCATTAAAGGCTATGCGTCTGGAGGGGAAGAGTTTATGGGCCTGGGATTAGGTAAGATGATTAATTTGGGACTTCATGAAGATGCATAAATAAGTGAAGTATTATGGCTGAGAAAGTTCAATATTATAAGAAACCAAAATGTTTTTACTTGCTTCCAGTGGAAACTGTATTAGGATTAATGCAACTTAAACAAACAAAAAAACAATTTATACTTACAGATGTTTTAATAATTACCAAATAACATTCCTCTTTTAATGACTTCAATTGTATTAAGCTATTAATAAAACTCAAGATTTAGTTGTTGGAATGTGATGTTGTCAAAGCTGTTTTTACCATACAAACGAAGTCATTGTTTTTGTACCAGTGTTATCTGTTCTTTCTTTTTATGCTCTGTTTAGAAGTAAAAACATAAATTGTTTATCTTTAGGAACATTACAATGACTGATAATTGTTTTCTCCAAAGAAATTCCTTATCTCTATGTTTTGGGCTTGCTGTTTTATCAGTTCCAATCTTATTAACAGCATTGCATCTTAATTAACTTGATGGCCAAGACACAATGCCCTCATAAAAAAGTACCTCTTAGAGCTTTTGAATGTTGTCATAATCTGACACAGATCAGGCAAAGGCACCACGTTCTCCATGTAAATTTGCAAGGTAATTGGATGCAGTAGTTGCTTATCTTTGTTTACTTGTTTAAAGTTAAGGTTACTGTAAGGTCATGATTTCATAATGCTAAGTACTGATTTCTATTGGCTGTTATTGCAGGTAACCTTGTTGGAAGTGGAGCTGATAAACGGCATATGGCAAGCATTCAAGAGTCAGTGGGAGAGACCAGTTCACAGAGTGTAGTGGTAGCAGTAGACAGGTACTTAAAATCTGATCTTGTTCTGGGGAAAACATGGCTTGAAGTTATTGACCATCCTCGCATTATTTGCAGACTGTCAGGGACTTCTGTTCTTGAAGCCTATTTCTAGTGTGAGAAAGAGACTGATACTGTCTGTGTAATTTGTGTTGCATGCATCCTGTGTATCTGGATTCCTCCTGCCAGATTTAGCCCGAAGTGGACTGGTATCTGAAATGAAGATATGTCCTTATTCTATTAAGTCATGCCATTTTCTTTGGTCTTGTGAACCTCAGTGTTTCAGCATTTCTTTATTTGCTCTTCTGCAGCTTTTCATTCATTAATAACTAAATTCTTGTCCGAATCATTATCTTGCTCATCTGTCTCTCTAAAATGTTGTATAAAGAGATGCTTATATCATAAACTGTATGTTGGAAGGGGAATTGATCACATATTCAGGCTTGTAATATTTATTATAGCATGATGTGTATGTACTGCATCACAGATTTGGGAGCATTCTACACTTACCAGTGATTTATGTGGATCACAGTCAGTGATCTCAACTTCTTTCACGACTGTGAACAGCTAAAGGGGAGGAAGGGACAATAGTCTTAAGGATCCATACTTTTCTGGATGTTTTGACAGCCACAACTTAGAGTACTCTTGAGCCATGTAAAGAGGGTGGCTGGCATCCAGCAGAGTCTTTCAGGAAAGTTCTCTTAAAGTCTCTTCACTCCCTCAGTGCTATTTAATATATTATCAACCAAATGAGAGTTCCAGTGCTACTTGTACTGAACAAAAATATGAGCCTGTACCTGTTTCCTGCTGTGGAATGCTTCTTCTTGGAAGAAGCATAGCAGACTGTGACTTGCAGCAGGGAAGAGTCTGCTTAGACTTAGGAAAGGGACATGAGCTGCTACCAAAGATTAAAACAGATGCAGAGGTTGTGGTGTTGAGGGCTGTGAAGTACCTCCAGGACACGGGCTGACAATCGCCTACAGCACTGAGATGTGATTGACTCTTGTGGATGTGCAGCTAAATCTGCAACACATTTATTTCCTCCACAGGATATTTACAGGATCAACTAGACTGGATGGAAACGCGATAGGTATGTATGCTGACTGTGTGGTGGGTTACAGGAATTTTTGCAATGTAACGTCCTGAATTTACAGTAGTGTTTTAATGTTCAGTTGACTTTGTCAGATGGCTGTGTGCTGTTTCTATGGATGAGCTGGCTTCCCCCCACCATCCGCGCATGTTCAGTCTGCAGAAGATAGTGGAGATATCCTATTACAACATGAATCGCATTAGGTTGCAGTGGTCAAGGATTTGGCAAGTGATTGGAGATCACTTCAACAAGGTATTTTTAAAAATCAAATTAAAGAACATGTGTGAATGTGGCAGGACTTGTTTAATCAGCTTTTTCTTCTAATATTCTTGAGTGGTGTAGGTTGTGATGTAAAAAAAATAAATTAAAATACATTAAAGGCATAAACTTCTCAGCAGTTGATTTGGAGTAATCCTAGCAATGTTTAATTAGACAACCGGATTCTAGCACGAAAAGTGAAAAAGACATCAACATTTACAGGGTACAAACACATGAAAAAGTTTGAGAATTATCTTTAATTATCTTTAATTGCTTCATTATATGATTTTATATTTATACTTCTTCATATACGCCATTGTCTTATCCTTCTGATCAAATTCCAAGTTATTTTCCTCTAAAGTACGTATGGATAATCCTGAAACAACAAAGTTATTTTCCTTAGGAAGTTGGACCATGTGTTTTTCTAACTGATTTTTTTGTGGTTTGTTTTTTGAGTGTCTAGCTGTTTTTTATCATGGTATTGTTGCATACAAAATCCATGGAGCTGCTTAGATGTCTCAAATGGCTAAGACGGCTCCCTGTTTTCTAAAACTAGAACGTGCTTGAAATTCTCAATGGACTGACCATGAAACTTGAATGATAGATACATTACTGGCTAATGTATTACTTCTATAAGTGCTTGAAAATTTGTATTTCTTCCAGGTTGGATGTAACCCTAATGAAGATGTTGCCATCTTTGCAGTAGACTCGTTAAGGCAGCTGTCCATGAAATTTCTTGAGAAGGGAGAGTTAGCCAACTTCCGTTTCCAGAAAGACTTCTTAAGGCCTTTTGAGCATATTATGAAGAAAAACAGGTGTGATGGTATTTGGTAGCTTGCTTTATTTCTACTTTGTGTGGGTTGAATTGTCTTGTATGTGGAAATGGTAGTTGACATAGTGTTGGTTTTCATCTTCTTTTTAAGATCTCCAACTATTCGGGACATGGTAATACGCTGTATTGCTCAGATGGTGAACTCTCAAGCTGGCAATATTCGCTCAGGCTGGAAAAATATCTTTGCAGTCTTTCACCAAGCAGCATCAGACCACGATGGGAATATTGTGGAGCTGGCCTTTCAAACTACAGCACATATAGTTAGTAAGTAGTGCCTAACAGATGCAAGTACCCGAATTAGCTTAGCTGTGTGACTCTAGTTTAAAAGGCCCATCTGCATATGAGCTTTGTATTCCCTAGTAAATAAATACAATGTCTTGCAAGTACTCTTTAAACTCTGCAGCTAGGTCTTATCTGTTAAGTCTACTGATTTTTATGGACAGGAAAAAATATTATGGATAGGAATGTGATGGGATTTTTTTTCTTGTGAATAGGAAAAAAATAATGTCTTGCTATAGAACTCTTCAAATCAGGAATAAATTCAGGAAGTTCCTATGTTGCCTGTCTCTGTTGCAATAAATTAATTTGGATTAAGGAAGCTGTATTAACAGATTTCACAAACTTCCATCCTGTTTCAGTTTCATATGGTGGGGATCGTGATTCTTGTGACACTGATAGGTGATTACTTGTAAAGTTTATTTCATACAGGCTACCTGCTCTAAAACTATATTTGAACAATATACTGTTGCCACTTTCAAAGGAAGACAACTGACTTGAATATTCTTGAAGTGGACTTTCAGTATTGATGGGAGCTTTCTTAAGGGTCCTGAAACTGCCCTATTGCCATTAAATACTGGAATATTTAATAAGCATGGGAGGAGGAGAGCGATGAATGGCAGTAATAAAAGCAAAAAGTAGCAAAACTTCTTTTGCCAACTTGAACTAGAATTAAAATAGTTCAGTTGGAAGGTACCTAGAAAGACTGAGTTCCAGTTGAAGTACGTAGATCTTGGGAGTTGTAGTTTGTTCAAAAACTTGTATACATTGGATTTGTTTTCTATGGAGTCTGTCCATTAAACTTGGAATCCAATGCTTTTTCCTCTACTTATACAGAATCTGAATAACTTCAGGCTTGGGTGGCTTAGGTAAATTTATGTGACTTCATATACAGCAGGGATGCTAACATCAAAGCTTTACTCTTATTTTTTTATTAATATTATTTTTTACTCCTATTATTTTTTTAAGATATTTTAAGGGATATTTTTGGGTGGTGTGTGCTGTGAAAGGAAACTGAACCAGATGAGAAAATATGAAGGAATCTTAGAATATAAATTAGAAATTGCCCAGCCTGAGAACATGTGGTACGGGCGCTGGGAGGACAGGATGGGGAAGAGCACAAGGCAAGACATGGAACTACCTCATTCAGAAGATCTGTTCCTTCCACGTTTGTCTGTTTAGTAATGGCTTCAGCAAATCAATGCCAGTTCATATCTGTATTTCAATACCAGTAAGTTTTAATAAGCTTTTTGTTTGTTCTTGACAGCAAATATTTTTCAACAGCACTTTCCAGCAGCAATTGATTCATTCCAAGATGCAGTAAAATGTCTTTCTGAGTTTGCCTGTAATGTTGCATTCCCGGACACCAGCATGGAAGCAATTAGACTTATTCGATATTGTGCAAAATATGTTTCAGAAAGACCACAGGTATTTTTTTAATCCTTGTGTTTTCTTTCACTGTCCTCTACTAATTGAGATTATTCTTACAACTAAGAAAGAACTTTCAGACTTGAACTTCAGTCTTCTAGCAGCAAGAGTTTGTATTAAAAGTGCATTCAGAAATTGCAGTAATTTTGGTGTTCTGTAACCGATAAACTAGGAATCGTTAAAATGCTAAAAGTGAAAATGGAAATAACTGATGGTAGTAGTCCTTTTACTACTATGCTAAGATGACCTGGAAAACAAAACATCTTGATTCCATAATCCTAATTATATCTGGTTAAACTGGTTATGAACATGCATGATTTTCTACATCAGTCTGTTGTGTGAATATTTAATATAATTAATATAATAATCACATTGTTGAAAAGAGCCTGGGCTTAGTTGTATGTTAGCATTGCAAGATGTGCGTGCTCTAGTTGATATGACAGGAAAGTGCAGCATGGGTTTATGTGCAACGGCTGAATTAAGATTCTCTTATTGCCTAATTTGTATAATTGTTACCTATCATTGTTAAACTTGCTTCCTGAAGTACAAACCTCTGCAATTTGTAAAGCCTCTAGCAGAATTTAAGTAAAACTGATTTGCTGGAAGTATTTTCTATATATTTTATCCAGCTGTCTTCACAAATAGATATGTCTCAGATTTATATTTGACAGGAGTTGAGTGTTAGAGTAGAAACGAAGCTAAATTTTCAATTCTGTCTGTGTGCCATTAATGCTATCTAAATATGTTGTAATTAAAGACTTCCGAGATTTTCTTTTATCTTTTTTTCCTGCTCATCTCCAAGGTATTAAGAGAATACACAAGTGATGACATGAATGTTGCTCCTGGGGACAGAGTATGGGTCAGAGGATGGTTCCCCATTTTATTTGAACTTTCTTGTATCATCAATCGTTGCAAATTAGATGTTCGAACAAGGTAATAAGACTTTTCTGGTTTTTGGTTTGCATTCATTTAGTGAAGGGATTGCAGGTACACATTTTAACATCATCTTCGTTTGTTTATAGAGGCTTAACAGTGATGTTTGAAATAATGAAGAGTTATGGCCATACATTTGAAAAGCACTGGTGGCAAGATCTGTTCAGAATTGTGTTTCGGATTTTTGATAATATGAAACTCCCTGAACAACAAACAGAGGTAAAGCAAACTCTAGAGTATTTTTTTCTTAAGAACTCAAACAATCCAGGCTGCAGCTTGTATCATTTGCCATGTCAGTATATTTCCAGCCCATGCTGACCCAAGCTTCATTTGTAATGATATCTATAACATGACAAATGCAGATAGCTTCCATGCGAAAAACTTCACGTAGTATGCAGTGACCTGTCTGTTCTGCCTGACTGAGTATGTTCAAGGACAATATTCGCACTTTGTGAAACTGCATAGTCATCTGAATAGTTATATGGCCAAGTAAATGCTTCTGAAAAGATACCATCAGTAGTAGGTATTGGGGGCTCTTCTAGTTTTATCTAAATTCACTTCTCACAGACCCTCTTTTTTTGAACAGCCAGTCATAAGCCACGTGCTACCATGACAGTAGAACCCACGTACAAATAAAGGCTTCTAATTTTTTGTCACAGAAATCTGAATGGATGACCACTACATGCAACCACGCACTTTATGCAATCTGTGATGTCTTTACACAATTCTATGAAGCTTTAAATGAGATCCTTCTTCCTGATATACTTGCACAGTTACACTGGTGTGTAAAACAAGGTAGCTTATTTAATTTTGATTAATACATTTTTGAAACGCTTATTACTTAAAAAGGGGGAAGTAAGCTGAATTTTGGAAAAATAAAAACTACCTTTAGGACAATGTGTGATTTAATAGATGCGTACAGTATCTTAAATGTGCCAGGGTTATTCTATTTAATCAGGTAGGCAGCTTTTCTATTAATGTGTTTATGGTGCTATTGGGACCAAGCAAAAGGATTTAAAGAGCTGTGCTAATCTTTTGCCAACAGCCTTTCTTCATTTAGCTGTGTGGATTAAATATCTCATTTACATATATATATATGTATGTATACATTCTGATTTTTTTTAATCATTTTTTCCCCTCTTTCTCTCCTCTCTCTCAACCATCTAATGCTTGTAGATACGTCTTTCTAAATATTTTTTCATTTGGGCCCAGACTCTTACGCCTGAAATCTTGCGTATCACTAGCATGGAATGGGGGGACTAGCTTGGAGGAAGTCCTAAGTTTCAAATCTGTGCTTTCCTTCCTTCATCCCAGCGTATGGTCCCTTTCTGCTTCTTTCTTGTCCTTTGTCTTTCCTGTTTGGATTTCAGTCTCATGAAGTCTGTTTTCAAAAACTACTTTTCTATTCAGTAGAGTCCTGAGCTTGATTTTAATGTCGTTTATGTAGTAGGCTTTGAGCCAAAGTAGCATGCCTTTCACACTACTGGGGGAGGGGAAAAAAAAAAAAAAGGGTTAATGGAGCAATAGTAGAGTGCTTAATTTTACACCGATATTGTAAACTTTGATAAATATGGAACGTGTCTTTCACAGATAATGAGCAGTTGGCACGATCAGGTACAAACTGCCTAGAAAACCTGGTGATACTAAATGGACAGAAATTCAGTCCAGAAGTCTGGGGCCAGACATGCAATTGTATGCTAGAAATCTTCAAAACTACCATTCCTCATGTGTAAGTTCATAGAGCATGCTTTTTATACTAATACCTGATTTCAGAGCAACAATATTTACTTTATTTTTCCCCTCCCTCTGTTATGAAGCTTGCTTACTTGGAGGCCTGTGGGAATGGAGGAAGATTCAGCCGAAAAACATCTGGTAAGAGTTAATCCAGTGCAGCAAAGGAAGCTGAAAGGTTGTGTGTTAAGTTAGCTTTTGAAATATTGCATTGTAGTATTTGTTGACAACAAATACTGGAATTGACATTAACTTGTATTTGACAGTGATGCCAAATAAGAAAAAAGAGTCAATTCGGGAATTTTTTGAATCTAAGATTGTAATTGCTGGTTGGTAGTTAGCACTTTGAATTGTAAAAAATTTGCTCTAAATTTTATTCTAGGATTTGGACCTAGATCGCCAGTCCTTAAGCAGTGTGGATAAAAATGCTTCAGAAAGAGGACACAGTCAATTTTCAAATCCAACGGATGAAAGCTGGAAAGGCGGTCCTTATACAAGTAAGGAAAACATGCAAGTTGATTACATGAACTTCTATAGCCACTCTAAGTCTCCTTCTGTAGTCTTTTAGAGAAAGCTTTAGGGTACTTGATAGTCAACCTGAAAAACTTAGTTTGTCTTTAAAACTTGCACTTAATCCTTTTATGCAAATTTTATTTTTATAAGGTAATTCACAGCATCATTAAATATAAAAATGCTAATGGTAATATAATGTTTTGCTAATCTGTTTTATGTGGATTGTCATAAGTTGCTTCTGAAACTTTTGTTGTTTTGTTTCATTAGACCAGAAACTGTTTGCTGGCCTCCTTATCAAGTGTGTGGTGCAGCTGGAATTGATACAGACAATTGATAATATAGTGTTCTATCCAGCAACAAGCAAGAAGGAAGATGCTGAGCACATGGCTGCAGCTCAGGTACCATCAGACACATAAATAACCTGTTGAGCAGTAAAGTACATTACTGAATGCTTCAAAGTGTTTACAAAATACAGTGTGTAGTCTTTGTTTTTCTAGCTCTCTGTACTGCCCTGAATATGTTATTACCCTTACGCAGTGATTTTTGACCATCTCCAGTGTTCCCTGGCAGTCTGACCATCAGATTATTAGTTTTTCTGATCAATAACCAGGATATACCTTGACTTCCCTTTCAAATATTCCAACAAAAAACCCCATAGATTTGACAGAATGTTTTGCTGTGGTGTGTTGAACTAATACTTCACTTGTACCCAAAAATGGAATTTCGAGTTAGTGGTGTCTGGTTTACTCTGCTTATATAATCTTAAGAGACTTTGATGCTTCACGTATTATTGACACTGTTCTTTCTGTGTTGATCTCTTTGGTTTAGCGAGATGCGTTGGATGCAGATATCCACATTGACACAGAGGACCAAGGAATGTATAAATACATGTCTTCGCATCACCTCTTCAAGTTACTAGATTGTTTGCAAGAGTCTCATTCATTTTCAAAATCCTTTAATTCAAATTATGAACAACGAACTGTGTTGTGGAGAGCAGGTGAGGCTTTTGTTTAGTTTGGGTAAAAAAAAATATACTGAGCTCTGTTAGGGCTTTTAACTATCAAGGTGCAAAAAGTATACTTCTGCAATAATTTCTACATTTTATGTGATAGCAAATGCTTTTATTCCTTGTCTCTTTTCTGATAACTTGAGGTTAATTCTGTCTTCTAAATTACTTATTTTTTGATTGCAGATAGTTGTTACTGCTGCATTTAAATATATTTATAAAAATGTTAGGTGTCAGTCAAAATGAAGGAGGAAGAAATACTGTCTGGAAAAAAAAAAGATACCTGCTGCTGCTCATTAATGGAGATGTACTTGATAAATGTTACGTTTTGGCTGATAACTACAACTCTGTGTTCTCCTCTCCCTGTGTGCAACTGATTTCTAGGGTTCAAGGGTAAATCCAAACCCAATCTCTTAAAACAAGAGACAAGCAGCTTGGCTTGTTGCTTGAGAATACTCTTTCGAATGTATGTGGATGAAAACCATCGAGGTTCCTGGGATGCTATACAACGACGACTGCTTAGGTAAGAATATCAAGTTAGTTCAGGTGTGTTCTGTTTTCAGTGAAATATGCATGGTGTATCCTTGGATACAAACGTTCCATTTTTAAGTTGCTGAGCCAGAGCATGCAAAGCATACAAAGATATATAAAGGACTGCTCTTTATTAAAAGCAAATCTAGCAAAAAGGAAACAATTAATTTGAAATAAATGAAGCACCTTCTTGCCTGACTGACTTCTCTTTAAAAAAGCGGTAGTGAAAGGAATACTTGTCACATTAGAGTACAGAACAAGATTCAGAGGTATAATGTGATAAAATAATCTAAACAGAAGGTATGTTTCATCTTACATGAAAACACAGTACACTATGAGAGGACAAACAGTGCATGTTAGAAATGTTTCTTGTGGGTTCTCTTTATGGCTTGTTTGAACTGTGACATCTCTTTAGCGTGTGCACTGAAGCCCTGGCATATTTTATTACCGTGAACTCTGAAAGCCACAGAGAAGCTTGGACCAATCTCCTGCTGTTGCTTTTAACAAAAACACTAAAAATCAGTGACGAAAAGGTAAGAACAGGCTGGATGCCATCTCTGTTTGCATTCAGGTGTCTTCATCTTTGCTTTCATTGAATGCAGTCTCTATTGTTGGACATATCGCAAGATGGCTGTTTTGCTGATGCACGTAGTGTGTACTCTTTGAAATACAGTAATCGTTGTACTTCCATCTTTTAGCAAGCATTCCACATAGTGAGAATTGGACTTCATCCATTAAATTGATTTGTATAGAAACCTTGATACAATTACTGCAGAGCTTTCGCACAAAAGCACCATGAGTGTGCAGTAAAGGATGTGCTTAGGCTGTATCGTAGCTGCATATAATAGAGATAAACTTCTTCCTTGTAAAATTGGAATTTTACTGTTCCTTGACAGTAATGGTGAAAAACAGTCTTTGGGATCTCAGATCTTTTGAGGAAAAGGTGAATGGAAATATTCCCTAGGCTATCACATGCAGAAAATGTTCTGCTTAAGGCTGTGGGTGGCTTTCTCTTTTTTTTTTTTTTTTTTTCTTTCTCCAGAAATATTCCAGAAGTATTTTTTCAAACTGTATTGGAAAGTTTAAAAGTGTGGTGTTTGTTCTTGGTGGTTTTTTTCTTCCCTGTATTGTTAATTTTGTAATTCCAGTTCACTTCTGCATAGTCATAAATGTTTTATTGCTATTTATCAATATTAGAAGGAACTGGTGGTAGTGGTGATTTGTTTTTTCACCATATAGCAGCAATTCAGTGATGTCCATGTTGCTGTGGTGTTATGAGAAAAACTCTGTGCTTTCCTACAGGAATAGAGAATAACTTTCTCTTTCTGTATCTTCTCTGATAGTTTAGGGCACATGCTTCAACCTATTACCCGTACTTGTGTGAAATCATGCAATTTGACCTGATTCCTGAGCTTCGAGCTGTGCTACGGAAGTTCTTCCTGCGTATAGGTGTTGTGTTCAAAATCTGCGTAACAGAGGAGCAAATACGGACAACTGGGACAAACTTACCTTCGTGGTAGCCCTAAGTAGAGTTGATTACTTCTGCTTGTACATAAAGCTGTGTTCCAGAGATGGACTGAAGTGGATGGGGAAAAAATGGAACCCTGGTCTATCAACAGAGCAGCAAGTTACTCTTACCACAATGGCATTTGGGGAGGGATTGGGGGGTGGGTGGGGGAAAAAAACTCCTGTCCATCCTGTGAGGCTATCAGCAGTTTTTATTTAAATTGTTGCTTACAAAGTTAATACAGTGGATGTAAAGTCTATTTGTTTCAATGCTCGTCATCCTTACGATCAAGTCTGTCTCTTCTAGTCTTTTATCAATTGTTCAGTCTTGCAGCCCAACTAAATCTTATAAATCAGCTGGATTCCTTGATGGAAATTATGCCCCTTGGAAATAATGAATATAGTTGTATAGCCTTGTGATGTTAGCACGTGTTCATAATAAACTATAATGCAGTGGCTAATGACCACCCAAGATCATTCTGGGTTTTTCTTTGTGTGCACATGGCTAGACCAAGCAGTGTGTCATAGTTTTTGAAGTGAACAGCCCGTAGGATATTTGAGGAAGCGGTTTTCCTGTTGTTTAGTAAGTCACTTTAAAACTATTTTTTTTTTTTACTTCTCAGTGCTTCACCTACCAAGATTCATTTTTATTGTTATGGAAGGTTTTACATCAGGACTACAAAGTAGTATCTACCCCATTTAGCTTGTTAGTTCTGAGTTAAAGATATTAAGAAAAAACTTTTAAACTTTCCATTGACTTTCGTACATTGTCAAATCATGGACAGAAAGCATCTACAGTAATATTAAAAACAGGGTTCAAAGCAATTTAAAAAAAAACTTACTTACCCTTGACCATAATGTATTTAGTAGCAATTATGTCTGTTTAGCAATAAGTCTTATCCTTAATACCTATCCAGTTCTCTTTTTACTGCAGATTTGCAACTTCTGATTTGTGTTTGTGCAAATCACTTTTGTTTTCAGCTGTTAGTTCCTATTGTGATGTGAAAATTGAATTCCCATGACAGCTCTAGCAAAATTAAACTTAAGAACGTTCATGTGCTATAACAGTAACCAATACATTTCTCTGCTTCCAAGTATATATGAACCAAATGTGACTTAACACTACAGCTTTGCTTACCCTGGAGATGTTCCTTTCCTCAAAATGCATAAGGTTTCTGTGATGTAACAACAATTTGCAAGTGCAGTACTGCAGGACTGAATTTTGTCCTTTGAACTAATTTTAATTTCAAGTTTTGGACTTTCTGAAATGGAAAAATATGGAGAAGTTCCACTTCCTAAAGTACATGTAAACAAAAGTGTTATACTAATCACTGTGCCACTCATATCAGCAAACCTCAAATACAAGAGTATTTAACAACAACAACGAAAAAATGGTATTGTGTTCAAACTCTTCTTTTGCATTATAAGTTGAGTTTCCTGGTAGGGCAGCCATAGTTGATGTAGCATGGGGATATAATATTTTTTTCTTTTGAGCTATTTCCAAAGGATTCTTACAGTGTTCTTCAGTAAATTGGCTTGTTCTATGTAAGCATTGTTTGGCAATTGTTTTGCAGGCAATAATACCAGTAAGGCTTTCATGATTTTATTTTTAACCAAAGAAAGGTAAACCATGATTGCAGCTCTCTAACTTTTAAACATCCTGTAGATAAATCTATACACTAATATTTTGTAGGAGGAAATGTAGGGCTGCATTTTGCTATAGGAAAAGACTGAAAAATAAGCAATGCGAATATTTAACAGCTGCATTTCAGATGTCCTTTTCTGTTGCATTTAGTATAGTTGCTTGTTCCCTGGTAATGTCACTTAATTACAGTAAAAAATAAAGTATTTATTTTAATTATATTTAAATATGTAAGAATAGGCCATTCTTTTTTCTTCCTGCCCTAGATAGTCCTTAAAATATATATATTGCAGATTTTTGAATGTCACTGCCTAATTGAATGTATACCCTTATCTCCTATCAAAACAAAAACTGTAAAGAGTTGCATAATTCTTATTTTATGGTTCTGGAAGCCTTACAACTCCTGTCTTGAAACAGGTCTCATAATTTTCAAATCTGAACTTACAACAGCATCACGGGCTTTCTTTAACGTGCGACATTTTACTATCTCTGCATATAGAGTTAGGGCCTTTAATCATTCCTTTCCTTCAGCCTTAGTTCTGAGAGACTCTTAATTTTATTAGAGCTTTTATTGTATTTATGCCATTTATAAACTGCTGAAAATAGGCACGTGACATTAGAAACGTTCTAGACTTACTGCAGTGCATGAAGGAGAAGGGGGGACTGGAATGCAGTGGGATTGACACAGCCTTAATCCTGTCTGTTTTCTGACTTGATTGTAGATGTTAAAGCAATAAGAGTGGTTTGCTAAGTGTAATACCTGAAACAATTGTATTTGCATCAGCTTTTTGTTTTCCCCTATACAGTCAGAAAGATCGTAACCCACAGACATCTCCTCTGTGAAGCTAAAAATGCTGAGCCAAAACTCCTGCAGTAATCACTGCTGGTTCTGATCTTGTCCTGACTCTGCTGACGTTAAGACTTTATCTGCCTGTAGTAGTTTTCTGGGCTGCGGTGGAACTATGAACGAGAGCAGGGTTCTGTGTCAGCATGGCCTGGTAGAGATCGACATCTGTGCAATACATGGAGTAATAAAAACAAGGTTAGATTTTTGAAGTAGTGTTATGTAACAAATTAAACTATAAACTGATTTTACCTATAATGGTATTAATATGGAGACTGCATGGTATTTATTGCTACTTATTTTCAAACCTTGTAGGAAACAGGTAAGCAGGGGAGGGATGGCAATGAGAATCCTAAAACCTCCCTTCCACCTTGGTTCTACCACATTACAAGGAAATTATTTTAAGAGGTTTATTACCCGTGTTTCATGTCACTTTCCGAGCTGTAGCCAGATCCAGAACAGCTCTCACTAATGCAAGCAACCAGCCCCCGACTTTTAGCTGTCTTATTATTGAAGGATTAAATACAGAACCTTTTAAAACTCAGCTTTTCCTGTCAAAAGGGTGGCTCCCTTCGGTATGTAAATTGTTTGTTTGGCACCTTTACTGTTATTTCTGTGTAAAATGTATGTCTTCACCTATTTAAAATGCCTATGTTTTTGAGGACCTCCGTATTAAGTGCATTTACTACCAATAATTTAAAGAGCAGTACTTTGCCCAACGGATGTATACATTTTTGAGAGAATAGCGAAATTATAAAATATGAAAAAAACTATGTAAAGTTTTCTACGTGAAAATACTCTGTATAGTACTGTTATAATATTCCATGCTTTAATGAAGTGGTAAATCAATAAAGTTTTAAGAAGCGGTGCGGCTCTTCTGGGCTTTTTTTTGGACTTTATGGGGATGGGGGCGCCTCTGGGCAGCGGGATAATGACTGACAGGGTCTCTCAGGGCTTTACTAAGGCGTGTAAGGCACAGAGGCCCCCTGGGGCTCGGCTGGTGGCAGCCCTCAGCCCCGTCCCGCCTTCCTCCTCCTCCTCCTCCTCCTCCCCCCCTTCACGGCACCCTCCCCCCTCAGCCGCAGGCCAGGCCCCGCCCCCCCCGCAGCGCCCCGCGGGCCGCGGCCGCCCATTGGCCGCCAGCCCCGTGTGGGGAGCGGGCCCGCGATTGGCTCTCCGCGCGGAAGGGGAGGCCGCCCATTGGTCTGGCGGCCAGGCCCCGCCCCCGCCCCGCGCGCTGGCGTCACGGTGCCGCCGCCGCGCCCTCTCGGCGCGGTTTGAATGTGAGGCGCAGCCCCGGCCCGCACGGCCCAGCCCGCCCCGCCGCCGCCGCCTTCCCGGGGCAGCCGCCAGGTGAGCTTCGCCCGCGCCGCCCGGCCCTAACGCGGCCCCGCGGCCCGGCCCTCGGCACCGCTCCGCAGCGCTCCGCTCCGCTCTCGGCCCGTTGGGCCCGCGGCGCAGCGAGAGGCGCAGCTCACCATGCTGGGGCGCCTCGGTCCGCCTCCCGCGCGCCGCGATTGGCTGGCGGCTGGCAGGCGGCTCCGCTCATTGGTGTTGGCGGCTGTCAGTCGGGGAGGCGGCGGGGAGCAAGTTAGTGTGAGGGCGGAGGGGCCCTGCTCCCCCATCTCCCTCCGCCCCCCCCCCCCGGCGCCATCCCGGGCTGAGGCCGGGGCCGGGTCTGGGATCGGGGCCGGGCCGCCGCAGGCTCCCCTCCGCGCCCCGGCCCCGCCGTCGGCCTCCCCTCGGCCTCCTGCCGCGGGAGGGGGCCGTGGAGGTGGTGCTGTGGGGATCCCCCTGGGGATGCGGTGCGGCGGGGACCCCTCGGGGGGGCTGGGGCAGGCAGCGGTGCCGGAGCAGCTCGCTGAGGCGCCTCGCAGCGCGGGGCCGGCCGCGCTTTTTGAGTTTATTTTTAATTTTCCCCTTGAGCCGTTTGCTGCCGGAGTGCCGCAGTGACGGCGTTAGGCACGCCTGGGGGTTTTCTGGAGAGAGAGTTTGAAACTTTCTCGTCTCCTGTGGCCCGCTGAGGGGATGCGGAGCCAAAAGCCTTGGGCTGCCCTGGCGAGGGCCGCTCGTGTCCCTCGTGGGAGGCAGCAGGGAAGGAGCAGCTGGAGGAGGGGGTGAGGAGCTGGGAGCCGGCAGCTGAACATCACTGCGCTGTGGGTGGCAGGGAGCAGCGGCTTCGGGTCGGCACCTTCGGCCTTCAAAACAAGCCCGAAGCCAGCTCGAGGCGTGTGGCCCCTGTGTGCCATGGGGGCACGAGGCACTTGGGAAAGGCCGTTCAGGATCCCCACCGAACTGAACAGTGCTCTGAGCTTGGCTTCCATGTTGGGTCAGCTTCAGGTTTCTATAAAGTGATTTCCACGTGGGTTTGTACCTCAGTCTTGCCAGCTTTTCCAAAGCAGATGATTTTTTTTCCTTCTCTCTTTCAATAGTGAAAGGCTTCAGCATTCGTTTCATTATCACACCACTGATACTCGTTTTGTAGAACAGATGAGCTGACTGTTGCTGGAGCTGTTTGCTTACCCTGTACTTTGTTAGGGTTTTGTTGGGTGATGTGAACAGGTGAACAAAGTACAGGCAAGTAAACCCCCAGAAGGGAGGGACACTGCTCCCCTCCTACAATGACATGGGTAGCACTGAATAAAAATGGAGTCAGTGAAACTCACTTCCTTTGCAAATGTGCTTAAGTAGAAACTGTATTTATTGCACTGATTGTCAACATAGAACAAAGTGGGGTGGGTAAACTTCAGCCTATCTTAACACTTGGAAACTCCAGGGGAAAAATCACCTTTGGTTCCTCATCATTTCTCTAGCAAATGAGCCGTGCTGCTGGAGAGGAAGATGGGAGCGTGCAGCACTTAGGGATGGGGCTTAGCGGTGGACTGGGTAGTGTTAGGTGATGGGCTCGGTGATATTAAGGGTCCTTTCCAACCTAAATGAGCCTGAGATAGGTGGTGATACCCTACACAACACATCCATTACAACATTTTTGATACTGTTTTAGTGTTACTGTGATTTTAATTATTCCACTTAAAGCTGTGAAGTTAATCTATCACTGTGGCGAGTATGAGAGTATCTGTGGGAGGATGTCTAGAGAGGAGTAATTTGATTTATTTGCGCAAAGTTATTCTGAAATAAGTATTGCTGTTTAAATGAATGCCTACCCATGTCTGAGTTAATTCTGCAGAGTGGACAACCCCTTTGGCTGTGTGCAGTCTTTCATCTTCATAGAAATTCATTTTCTGTTCAGAGCTTTCTGTAGATAATGAGCATTTATTTTTAAGCAAAGCTTTACTCTCCAGCGCACTGTGAATTGCTCCATTTGCAGTTACCTAAGGCAGGGCTATTCAGCTTTTCAACCAGGGGTGGGTTCCTGTGGCTGACAGTAGTTCTCAAAAGCAAAACCCAACCAACTCATGTTGTCATGGAAGAGTAAGGGGTCATCTCTGCGCTGTACCTGAGTAATGGTTCGCTGGGTGTGTGATCCTGTTTTAGGAGCTTGGTTTCAATAAACCAGACAGTAACAGCTATGTGGAGTTGAAGAAATTGAATGTTTTTTCTTTTGTGTTTAATGCCCGCCAGCTGTTGTTTTATTGCACCAGACATGTAATGAGACCATGCTTTATGAAACATAGTCAAAAAGAGCGGATGGGTGTCTTCTGTGAAATCAAGTTTTACGTATGCATAGCTTATAGGATGGATTTTCTAATCTGTGTTTTTAACAAAACTACTTGTGTGTCGTAGGTTCTGCCAAAATGGAGCTGAGCGATGCCAATTTACAGACCTTAACTGAGTATCTAAAGAAAACACTGGATCCAGATCCTGCCATAAGGCGTCCTGGTAAGTGATTGTTGTGTGAGACCACGAAGTTTGGTTTCATTTTAGCTCTTCAGTCTGTATATAACAAACTTCAGCTGAAGTTTATGCAAAACTTATTTTACAGAAATTCTGTCTCCTTTTAAAAACAACAAGAAAACAAAAACTTAACACCTAGTGAAGGATGGAAGTAATTATAAACTTAAGTTCTGTTTGCTTTTCATATTTTTTTCCTGATTTTTTGTTCTGTTATTTAAAACAGGGATGCTGTTTATGATGGACAGGGGCTGGCTTCTGTCAGGACATGGCTTTTAAAAGTGCTGAGGAGGCTATGTTTCCACAGCCTGCTTTGAATTGAGAGCTTTTGTTAATAGCAGAAGCATTAAAGAGCTTAGTAATGAAGAAGCTACAGTACCTTTTGGTACTTGCCCAGTGTATCTGTTCTTGTGAAGCTCTGAAGATGTGTTGATTATTTTAAATGGAACTTTGAGAAATTGTAGGACTCCAGTTAGAAAATCAGTTCAACCTTTGCTAACCTTATTGTATTCTCTTACAGCGGAAAAGTTTCTTGAGTCGGTTGAAG
This sequence comes from Nettapus auritus, assembly GCA_011076525.1. NCBI lineage: Eukaryota > Metazoa > Chordata > Aves > Anseriformes > Anatidae > Nettapus > Nettapus auritus. The sequence continues at coordinate 7,095,283 of CM021784.1, forward strand.
GAAGCCAGAATTATCCATTGCTACTCCTAACGCTGCTGGAGAAATCACAGGAAAATGTCATCAAAGTTTGTGCATCTGTAACGTTCAAGAATTACATTAAAAGGAACTGGAGAATTGTAGGTATTCTAGCGAGTAGTTCTGCTAAGATTTAGTAATCCTTGTAGGATCCAATAACGTACTCTGTAGTAACCTTGAATTGGAGAATGCTTGTGTGTTTTCACTTGGTGAGAGAAGATAGATCATACAGGAAACAAACACAAAGCGTCACTTACGGATAAGGGACCAAAACCTCCTCTGCTGTAATCTATTCTATTAACCAAGAATTAGAGCTGGGGGATAAAATGGTGAAGGAAGAATTCTTCCTGTTATTGTACTTCTTTGGAAATATGCATACAATATTTACAGCCCATTTAACTAACTGTAATGTTTTTACACCAAAATGATTGCAAAGCGTCTCTCTTTGTGAGCTGCCCAGGTTGCCCTGTATTGGCGTGGTGTTAGAGCCATTTCTAGCCAGCACTGCAGCTGGAAGTGCTGGTGCTGGTTTCTCTTTCATGTGAGTGCTTGTGGGGCATAGAAGCCTTGACGGTTTAACGTGCAGAAGTATTTGTAGACTTAAGATAGAAATATAGCCATTTAACTTCATTTTATCCTTTATTTTGAAGATGCCAGGAAAAAAAATCATTTAGAACTTTCCTCATTAGCGGACTTTAATTAATGATGTAAAGTATTACGTTCAAGAGCTCAAATCCTTCAGTGATGAAAGATATTAATTGCTAGTATTTGAATTTTGTCTCCCAGAAATAACTTACATGTCTGAAAGAGTACCAAATGTGTACTCTTGCTTTATGTCTCGGTGCCTATTGAAAAATTTGCATGTGACTTTTCTTCCCCGGCCTGTCATGCGAATATTAAGAAACTATTGCAGTCCTAGATCTGGTTACGTTTGTTAAAATCAGCACATTGACTCTGGCATGAAATTTCTAGAACTTGATATTGGTAACACTGCATTTTCAGTCGTTTCTCCGAATTTCCATCTTTATCTGTAGAGTATTTAAAGTAGAAATAGCACTCAGTTACAGAAAAAATGTGTGTCTTCCTTGGTATGGGTTACTGAAGCTCTTCAGAATGAGGTTGTGTGTTGGAGCAGGAGGAGGTGCTGTGCAGTAAGCGCATCCAGGGGACTGGTAGGATTGCTGTGTGACTTCAAGCACATTGTTTTTTTCAAAAATGAAGCTTTCATTTCAAAAGCTGTATGAACACGAACAGCCTCAAGGCTACCTTACTTAGATCAAATGGTATAATTTAACAGCATTGAACTTGGACTGATGCAAAGCTCAGAGGAAGGGAAAGGGTTTTGCTTGCTTAAGCACTTGGATTTGGTAGACCCCGGAAAGCTAGCTCTGGAGGGCATTTCTGGAGAGAGGGAAGAGTGTGTTGTGTTTTTTTTTTTCTTGGTTTTGGTTTTATTTAAAGTATTTATAAGATAGTTGCCCATGCTGCTTTCAATGTCTTGTTTTTTAAAAAAAAAAAGAAAAAAATCTCATAAATAACCTCAAACAAGTAGGATTTGCTGTTTCACATTTCATTACTGCCTCTCTCCTCTCCGTCTATGTAAGTACAAGTGTAGTAGTGCCATCTAGTTAAAGGCATGTTAAGACTGTTGAATTACTCTCTGCAGTGCTGGATGACTTCGAGGTTTCTAAACTTCAGTGCTGTCATCACAGATAATGTGACTGTCACTGGTTGGTGACAAGCCCTGGTATTTTAGTTCTTTAATAAAGATGCCATAATTTACTACCACTTGGCACTACTGACTGACAAGGTTTTGAACTGGTTGGCTAATTCTTAAAGCTGATGTTAATGTTTTTGTGTGTCACCTGTCATCTTCCTGTACAGTTGCTAGAAAACAAGGCTTGAGGCAGCTTGCACGCGGTGAATTTTGAGGTTAGCAGAAATGAGGACAGACATGGTTTGGTGTGCTGAAACAGGAGACTGCTGGTTACATTTATGTTTGTTACTGGCATGTGCACCCACCCTTATTGCTGCTGAATTGTTTCAATAAGTCAGTGTTAGAGAAGGAGAAAATTAGTTCAGGTTTTGCAGAAAGGTGTGATTTCTTTCAACTTTTTTCAGATACCACGGTGAGATTCATTGTAGGCTTTAACAGATCTGTTAGTTTCTTCAACAATGTAACAGTTGCATTAAAAAACGAAGAAAAAAAACGGCTTCAAAATACTGTTATTTGCACAGTGCCTGGAGTATACTAATATGCATATGACTTAATTATTGTTTTAATTGTAGGTGGAGGATGAACCGAACAAAATCTGTGAATCAGACAGGATAGCCATTAAAGCCAACATAGTGCCCTTGATGCTTAGCAGCCCAGAACAAATACAAAAGCAGGTAATGAGGCGGTTTCTGGTTGTGTCCATCAGACTTTTAGAGTATTGCAAGTGTGTTTGAGAGGCTCTGGTTACTGGCAGTGCTCCTTTGGCCTTCCAGTGACATCATCCCTACCCAGGTAACTTGGAGGATGTTGTTGAAGGTACCTCTGCCCACTTATATATATATATATATATATATATAAGTAAGTTCTAGCACTAGGTGGTTAAGTATAATAAATTGTAGCAAGTGAAACTGCATGTGCACATCCGTTGGATTTAAAGTGAGATTTCTTGTGAGGGGAAAAATGGTAGATGCTTAACCCGATGATTTTTGAATCTGACAAGAACAATACGCGTTCTTAAATTTCTGTAACATCTGGCATGACAGCTGCATTCGTTTATAAGTAGTCTGTTACTATATCATGTAATGGTCGCGTTTCCTTTCCAGTTAAGTGATGCTATTAGTATTATTGGTCGGGAAGACTTTCCTCAGAAATGGCCAGACTTGCTGACAGAAATGGTGAATCGTTTTCAAAGTGGAGATTTCCATGTCATTAATGGGGTCCTTCGTACTGCTCACTCTTTATTTAAAAGGTATGGGAAATAAGGGAATTAATATATGGGTCAAAAAAATGGACTGTTGGACTTAATTTTTTTTTGTATTTATAAAGTTTACCTATGTGGCTTCTAATTATGCTTATTGACTTCTTAGTAAGACTTCAAGTGGTTATCAATTTTTACACTTTTCGTAGTCTTTAATTATGCTGTTTAGTTCTTGTGTTTACTTGACCTGATTTGTTTCTAGGTCCAGTGTGAAAAATCAGTCGTACATAAGTTAATTTAGGAAGAAATGTGAAGACTATTCTATTTTTTGTGTATTTTTTTCTCACTTGTCAGGTACCGCCATGAATTTAAGTCAAATGAATTATGGACAGAGATCAAACTCGTACTCGATGCCTTTGCATTGCCCTTGACGAACCTCTTTAAGGTATTTATTGTTGAATAATTTCTAAAAACAAGCCTAGCATTCTGAATTGCTTGTTGCGAATGTCTGCAAAAGGAAAAGTTAGAAACAGTTGGAACTGGTAATGTTGTTCCAGGTAGAGTGAGGAATGAGATGGAATCAGTAAGAAGAAGAAAAAGAACTGTATTTTCTGGTTTAAAAAAAGTAAAAAAGACTGTGTCACGTGGTACTTCTCATTATGTCCTGTTGATCTGGTTTGTGTGTTTGTGTTACTTCACTGAATCTTATGTCTTTTTCTAGGCAACTATTGAACTTTGCAGCACACATGCAAATGATGCTAGTGCTTTGAAGGTTCTATTTTCTTCTCTCATTCTAATTGCGAAGCTGTTCTACAGTTTAAATTTTCAGGTGAATCTCCTTGTTTTTCTAATAGTTTTGCTTTGATTTCTCAAAGCTGTTATACTCTTATTTATAGGATCAGTTTGAGGCAGCCTTTAAGACTATCTCTGAGTATGAGGCATGAAAGACCAAAGTCAAATGCTTGAGTTTGTACTCGCTGTGCTCTTTTATCAATACATCTGTACTGATACAAATTCAGTCAAGTAGATGAAAGTCAATTAGTTTAAACTGGTAACTATAGCACTATAGTGGCAAGCACTTCTGGTAGAGGTTTTTTTTTGTTTTAATTTTTTAATGAGATCTAAATTTCTAGCATTAAACAAGTGTGCTGTACCAAAAATGGTAAAAATAGACTCTGCTGAGGTGATGTATAGTGTTTCACCATGAGCATAACCCTGTGAAGTGTGATGATCGTGACTTGATTGCTGGGCTGCTCTTTCTGTATTGGGCAAAAGAGCAAGCTGGAGCTAAAAGGAAGGTCTGTGCTTTCTTATTCTGAGAGAGGCAATAAAGTCCTTTCCATATAAAGCTGTAGGCTCCATAGGGTATGAACAACTAGTGTTTTTGGAAATGTGCTTCAGAGCGTCTGCCTGTAGGGTTTTCATTTATGGGGTTGCTTTTGTAGTAGGGCAGGGCAAGGTGGTAGTGTTTTGTTTTGTAGACTTATTTTCCACAATTCATTGTCCCTTGGTAGATCATAAGGTGGATACGTATTACTTAAAACAAAGATATATTATCTGAGCAGTGCAATCACAAATTAAAATGTTGATTTATGCTTCTCTTTCACAGGATCTTCCTGAGTTTTTTGAAGATAACATGGAAACATGGATGACAAATTTTCATACTCTTTTAACTTTAGATAATAAACTTTTGCAGACTGATGTAAGTACTGCATAAACCTGTTTTGCCTCTGCATGGTGGAGAGGGTTGATAAGAGAACTGAAGTCTAACTCTGAGCGACGTAGTGTTTCCTTTGTTGGGTAAAAAAAAAAAAAAGAAGTAAAATGACTATAAGGAAGTGTGATTTATGAGAAGCAGCTTCATTGTCTAAAAATTTGGTTTCCAGTTCTTGAAGTTACATATTGGTTACAGGTATAGGTAGCTGTGTGCAGAAATCAAATTACAGATACTTGTCAGTGAATATCTTCTTTTGAGGGAATCTGCTAAAGTAACCTTGGTTAAATGTGAAAATGCAAATAGTTAGTCTAAGAACCAGATTTTTTGAGTCACAGGGCTCAGGTTTTCTATATCTTTCAGCTGGTTCATGGACTATGTTTTAGAGAACAGGGTATCTTAAAGAACTTGAAACATTTGAACATATAAGGCATGACATCTGTAAGTAGTTTAGTTTACCATTTGCTGTCTTTGTTTAATTATAACAATTAGTAGTTTCACATGTGAAAAATGATACCAAGTCATCAAAGCTCAAATTCATTCTGTGCAATGCTTTCCTCATTTTAAATGCTGTCTTCCCGATGCAGTACAGTAGCTTGCCACGTGGTGGAGCCAATGAAACTCTAAATGCCCTTACAATATACAGGGCGCACATGAAGTGCATCTTCTGCTGTAGTCTTGTGGTCATTTTAGGCTAGCAATGGTGCAAAAGAAGCCTTGCTTATCTTTTTTTCTTGCTCTTCTCTTTTGTCGGTGGACCTTTGCCCAGCACAGATATCCATGCAGTTGCATGCTGACATGCATTAAAATCAAAAGTTGGGATTAAAAAAAAAAGGAGGGAGGGTGTTCTTTGTGTGGTGTCTTTTAATTATTAATATTATTCCAACACGTTTTTCCAATTCGCTTTGCTTTGTGGTTCCACAAACAACTGTGCTGATGCGGGGAAGAGGGAAAAAACACTTCTAGAAACTCTGACAATTTAAAGTAGCAAGACAGAGTGCCTTCTGAACGTGTATTTTCAGTGCTTTGCGTTATCTTTTACAAATGTAATAGGAAAATTAATTCTGCACAGAAGCTTATCAGGTCTAAATCACTTACAGTGTATAGTACTGTTATTTGAACTGTGGATATAATAGCGCAAATGTATGATCTGTAGTGCACTTCCAGTACAAATCAGCAAAATACAGTATTTCCAGGAAAGTGGGATGGGTTTCTTTGACCTACTTAGAACATGGTAAAATAATACTGTATTTTCTTGAAATATGTTGATACTTTTAATACTTAAGTAGTGTTGAAATGTGGATGCTTAAGTTCCTACTTTTGTTTTATGTGAGGATGAAGAAGAAGCTGGGTTACTGGAGCTCTTGAAATCACAAATTTGTGATAATGCTGCTTTATATGCTCAAAAATATGATGAAGAATTCCAGCCCTACCTGCCACGTTTTGTAACGGCGATCTGGAACCTGTTAGTCACAACAGGCCAGGAAGTGAAATATGACTTGGTAAGCTGTTGAAAACTCATCTTTTCAAGTCTAATAATGAATTATAAATTATTCATTCATGCTAAAGTTGTATGTGTTTGGTGTGTGCTTCTGTTCTAGTTGGTTAGCAATGCAATCCAGTTTCTGGCCTCTGTTTGTGAAAGACCACATTACAAGCATCTCTTTGAAGACCAGAACACATTGACAAGCATCTGTGAAAAAGTTATTGTTCCCAATATGGAATTTAGAGGTAACTTTTCAAGATACAAATTTTCAAACACATGGTGAAATATAACTGTAATTATAATAATGTTTTGCTTTACAGGACTAAGAATTGAGGATCACATCCTGGGTACTTTAGTACTAGATTCAAAACCAAGTTTCCACAGCAAATTGCTGTGCTATGGGCTTTGTAAAATTGTTGTATGAATGTATCTAATAATTTTTCTGTCCTACTGTGATCTCAAATTGAAAAATACAGAATGTCTAAGTCACATACCATCAGTATTTTTTCATGCTTAGAGTGAATACCAGGGTAATTGCAGGAGCCCAAATAGGCATGGATATACGGCCTACTGAATTGTAATGTCTGTTTCTCCAAGATGGATTTATGTTAATCCTAGTATCTAAAATGCAGTGTGTTCCAAATGTGTTACAGCAGTAAGAAGCTTCTCTCTAAGTCTATGACTCTGGAAAACTCTTTTAGATACACTTAGTATTGAGTACGGCTTTTAAATCAGGAATGCATTAGTGCATGAGTATGAAAGACTGCAGTTTGTGGGGCAGCAAGCTAAACAGGCTAGTCAGGCTGGATATTTCTGATTAATTTATTTGAATGTTACAGAGAAGTACTTGACAGTACATTGATAATGATACCCCTTTTTAGCATAAAAAACAGATCTTGGTATTAAAACTCCTATGTATTTTATATTTTCAGCTGCTGATGAAGAAGCATTTGAAGATAATTCTGAAGAATATATAAGAAGGGATTTGGAAGGATCTGGTAATCCACAGATTTATACTAAGAATACTGGGTCTTTAAATATAGCTCTAAAGAGCTGAAGTGATATACTAAGGCTTTTAAAACTTATTTTTGAGCATGGGAAGCTTTTTTCTTCAAGATATTTTATTCAGTTTTGGTCAAGTTTACTGTCAGGATGTGCCCGTCCCAGTGTCTTTTTGTTTTGAACAATGTTCTTAAAAGTTTCTTTTCTTAATTGGACTGGTATGTCTCCTGTGCCGCACGTGTTCTCATATCAGCAAATATAGCCTGTAAGTCAATGCTGAGTAGGGGCCGTAGTTGTGTATTTAGTTCCTGTGCGTGGAGTTTTAAATAACATGGATAGACTCTCTGCCTCTCTTTGGTAGTCTGTCGTGTTTAAACTGAAACTCTGACCAGTTCTGCATACAAATCTGTGATGAAGCCAGCTGGACGGCAGCCTGCCTTTGGATGCTGGCACTGTGTTCCAGCCACTGTAATAACTGTCCTGAAAACACAGCGCTGTGCTGACAGAGCTACTTGATTTTTTGATTGTCTCCAGCCAGGTCAGCGCACAAATGAACCAAATCTAGATCTGTGTGATAACTCTGTATGGGCTGTTCTGTGCCACTGGCATTGCACTGACTGACACTTATTTAGATGACTGGAACTTCATAATAGGTTTGAGAAATTTCTGTACGTTGGAAGTAGAGGAAAAAGTTTTTATTTTTTTTTTCAAGCAAGTATTTCATTATTCTTATCCAGGATTATAGGTATTAGTGAAGCTTGTTAAAAGCTTGTTAGCTATTTCTGCTTTTAAGAGAATATTTAGACAAGATGTATTTGTGTTCTTCTGAGATGTCTTTAGAAATGCACTCTGTTGCATTTAAATTCATTTGCTTTATTTTCCTTTTGTCTCCTGTTAGTATATAGAGTTGAAAGCCAGCTGAGATTTTTTCTTTTTTTTTTTTTCTTGAGACAATTAGTTTTTACAGATCTGTAACCAAAAAAAAATACTGTTTCATTGTTTTTAGCCAGTGGCTAAGCACCACACAGCAGTTTGCTTACTCCCCACCCTGCTGTGATGGGATGGGGGAAGAGACTAGGCAGTCCAAAAATGAGAGAACTTGTACGTTGAGATAATGGTAGTTTAATAAGTGAAAGAAAGAGGAAGAAAACAGAAGGAAAAGCCAATTGCTTACCACTTGCCACAAGTACACTGATGCGCAACCTGTCCCCAAGCAATGGTTGCCTTTTCAAAAAACCTCTACCTTCAGTTTTTATTGCCAAGCCTGATGTTACGTGACACGGGATAAGAGCACTTTGGTCCCTTTGGGTCAGCTGTCCAGGTTGTGTCCCTTCCTAGTTTCTTGTCCACCTCAAGCCTCCTTACTAGGAAGGCAGAGAAGGAAAAAGAAAGCATTGACACTGTGCAAGTGCTGCTCAGCAAGAGCCAAAACACTGGTGTGTTATTAAGGCAGTTTTAGGCAGCAGTCTAAAACACATCACCTTACAGGCTGTTGTAGAGAAGAATTAAACTCATAACTGCCAGACTCAGTACGTTTCTGTGTGTAATTATCAAGATAGTAAAAAAGCCTCCTCCTGCATCATTGCTGAAACTTCCTATAAGGTACATTGAAAACAGTGAATACACGTGCATTATTGGTAGGTGTCCAGTCCTCATTTTGTTGGGCAAATAACCCTTGATATTACAATAAGTAAAAAGACATAAATAATGTTCTTAATAAGTAAAAAGACATAAATAATGTTCTTAAGCATCAATGTGGAGTGTGGCTGTAGCTTGAAAAGCTGTGCGTTTCTGATACATTTTTATTATTGTGCTTAGTAATATGAAAAGCTATGTATTTTCTTGTATCCAAAGAGCCTTTTGTTCTTGTGCAGATATTGACACCAGACGCAGAGCAGCTTGTGATCTGGTCAGAGGCTTGTGCAAGTTTTTTGAGGGGCCTGTGACAGGGATTTTTTCTGGATACGTTAATTCCATGCTGCAGGAATACGCGAAGAATCCATCTGTTAACTGGAAGCACAAAGATGCAGCTATTTACCTTGTCACATCTTTGGCATCCAAAGCTCAGACACAGAAGGTACTGCTATTTGTTTTAATCTGTAAGCATTCAAAAATTACAATGTCTACGAGGACTGGAGGATTGATGCAACTCCTTTTAGTCTGCTTCTAAATGGGAATAACTAGATTTGTAGTAGTTTAATGTTGATGAGAATAAAAGTCATCTCTAATGTAACACTTTCACAGCTGATGGAAATGTGATGGTGTATCGTCTTCAGATAGATTGGGCAATGTCAACAAGCACTTGCGACCATTCGGCAGGTCTTACTAGTACGTGTGAAACAGTGACATAAAGAAACAAAATTGGCTTGGGTCCAGCATCTGTGAGCTTTCACGTGTTACTGAGCCGGAGCTTAAAAGCCATGGAAGGCCAAAGCCAGCTTTACAGAAGATGATCAGTGGTGTTGAGCAGGCTAGAAGAAATCCGAGTGACACAGTTTTTGCCATTATATTCCATAATGTCTCTTGTTGTTTTAGTGTTTGTTGTCTTGGAAATGGCAATCAGGTAAAACTGAAATATATATTATAATTTTGCTGTTCTCATTCAGAATTGGACTGTGTCTCTTAAACTCTTCATTTTCAAAAGGCTTGTCATTTAAAAAAAAGTATCAAGTTAATAAGCTGCTATTGTTTTTCTGTCTAAAACATTGGTCCATTATTACTGTTATGTGCTATTATTCCTCAACTCAGGGCTTACGAATTTTGAACCCCAGTAGTGTTACAGCTAAAACCTAGACACTGAAAAAGTTAAGAAATTGGGTGGCCCTCTGCTTGGGATCATTGAAGTTGCATCTTTTTATTTGCCTACACACTTCAGAATGCTTTTATTAAAAAGATACAAAAATCAGTGGGAAAAATAGCTGAGTGATAGCATATATTAAAAACAGATTTGATTTATTTTCTTTAGCATGGAATAACACAAGCCAATGAACTTGTTAATCTGACGGAATTCTTTGTGAATCACATTCAACCTGACTTGAAGTCTCCTAATGGTAAGTTTAAAGTTAGTTTTCATCCATTATCTTTTTGATGTGTCTAGAACCTTGATTGTGACCGTTTCTTAAGGCTCAGGTACAAATTAAAATGTGCTCATATATCAGAATTATCTCTGGGCCAGAAGCCTGTTTACACCTGGCACATGGGAGGTAATTCAAGTTAGTTTGACCAGCGATGAATGAATTTTTAAACAAAGGTGGGTTACCACATGCTGTCTGCAAGATCAGGGCATGTACACACATGGTTGCTGGCCGCTGACATGCTTTAACTTGTTGAATCAAAGTAATTTGACTTCTGTAATTGAGACCTTACAACAAACAGCTACGTTAAACAAAACTCGAAGTTAAAATACTGAAGTCCAGGTTGCAGCCTGTACTAATGTGTACTGATGAGACTACAGGTGGCTAGGTTTAAGCAACATGATTTATTTTATACTTTAGCAATTATGACATTCAGAGGGTAGTGGGTTGTCTTGGAACATGCTATTGGAGTCTGCTAGAATCAGAGCCAGAAGGGGAACTTCTATGTTGAACAGTTGCACAATATGTTTAATGTTATTGCAGAGTGCCCAGACAGAGATGCATAAACTAAGCAAAACAGAAAAACGTGTGTATTACCTGGGATGGGGATTCAGGAGTTAATGTCACTTGTAATATGTAGAATATGTTTGGTAACGTGTATTTTTTTCTATTGCAGTGAATGAATTCCCTGTGCTAAAAGCTGATGGTATCAAATATATCATGATTTTTAGGAGCCACGTAAGTTCTTCTTCTACTCTTACAGTAAAAACATACTGTGGTCTGTTACTTTACACTTGCCAAGCCTAATTTATCTTACTTGGCCATATGTTAACTCAACAGGTGTTCAGGCAGCCATACATAACATTTTCTGCTGAATTTTGAGTTTTGAAAGTAAATGATACTGCTGCTATAAATATCAAATGGACATGTAGCCTATATTCTGTCCATGCGCTGTTGGAGCGCTGCGTATCTTAGCGTGCTTAGTCCTGTGACCCACTCAGATTTAATTACCCATTAAGAGAAAGTAAAGTGGAAGAAGAAATAAACATTATGAATATATGCATTTAAAATCAAGCATTGATACTCCAGGGGAAATACACAGGAGATGACAGAAATAGGTACCTCTCAGTTTTCAAGGTGTGTTTTAGCAACTGGAGGAGCCTTCTGAGATTTGTTCTTTCTGCCATTCTTTCAATTTACAGTTGATGAGTTCAGTGATTATGTTCTAGTGTTGAACCATCTCTATTTTTCTGTAATTTATATAGTTTGTTGCTCTAATTTTTTTTAGGTACCTAAGGAACAACTGTTGTTATCTATTCCTCTCCTAATCAATCATCTTCAAGCAGAAAGTATTGTGGTCCATACTTATGCAGCCCATGCTCTGGAAAGACTGTTTACCATGAGAGGGACAAATAATACTATTCTGTAAGTTTCCAAGCAGAAATTAAAATAATTGCTATCTAGTTTTTGTGCATTATGGATGAAATACTGGTAGGGGATCTTTCATTTCTTGTTATTACGGTACTGTAAGATGGTTGAAGTTTGTGAATGTATTTCATCATTAAAGCCCTGTGCTTGCCTTACAGCATTACAGCTGCGGAAATGGCCCCATTTGTAGAAGTGCTGCTAACAAACCTGTTTAAAGCACTAACACTTCCTGGCTCATCTGAAAATGAATACATAATGAAAGGTAAGTGCTGCGCGAGTCCTGCACTGTAAGAGTAACTTGGTTAATTTGAGGTAAAGGCTTATAGTTACAGGCTGCTGAAATTTTTATTTGAAAAACCTAATTTTGTGCAAAAATGCTGAAGTCTGTACAGTCTACAGTTATTTACCAGTCAGTATTAAGTCATTTTTTTCAGTAAATTTCTGGAACCAAAGAGAAATACTAAACATAATGGTATTGTGACTTGTGAAGAATATCTTTTTACTTCGGGTGAGTTGCTTAATCTTCTGTGCTCAGTCCACAGAATGGGAATAATGAAGATTTGCTTTATCCTTTGTCATGATTATAGACTGATTGCCCTTGCAACAGGTGCTCACCCTTATTGTACCTAATTCCTTGGGATCTGATTTAATGGTAAAAGTAAAGGATTTAGACATATACTTCTGCCATCTACCTCTCTCCAGAAGTTAATAACTTTCAATTTATTTGCAGCAATCATGAGGAGTTTTTCTCTGCTGCAGGAATCCATAATTCCCTACATCCCTTCTGTCATCACACAGCTTACACAGAAACTGCTGGCTGTCAGTAAGGTAAAGAACAGGCTATCTGGGCCAAGTGTTCACACTTCTTTTTTTTTTTTAGAGCAGTCTTTTTAAAGATTTATGTATACTTTGCTGTGTTCTGTTAATATATCGCAAATTGTTCAGTACTTTGACTAAAATAAATAAAAATAGCCTCCCAGTGAAGTACTTTATTCCTGTTAAGGGCATCCTTCCAAATCATTTTCCCCTACTTTCATCTGAAATTTGAGAACAGCATATAAAATCTTTTTATAATATTAATTTGTTCTAGTTTGATTGTTTGCTTGTGCAACCGCCACCATTACAATAATCTGTCTCTGTTGCAACTCCTTTATTCTTTGTCCAGGAAACTTCTGAAACTAATATTAAATGTAGACACTGAAATGTGGGATTAAATTAAAATACCCACCTGCTGTTGGTGGGCAAAATTCTTAGTCTCCCTCATTCAAGTTGGACTAATACTCTTCCATGTTCAATATTCTTGAATGTTAATTTAAGGAATGCTTTAGAATACCTTCATCAACTATCTAAAGAACTACTACTATGGGTAGTTTAAATTCAGCTGCATCATACTATAACTGCTTGTTAGTTCATGTGGAGATCCTGAAAAACACCTGTATTCAAAATACTTAGAAAAACAAACTCATTTTTGTTCTAAAGGTTTTCAATATTTGCTTTAATCTATAGAGTTAATTTCATCAGCGTATTAATAAGGCATAGTATCCTTACTTCCAATTGCTCTTTTAGAATTCAGTTGAATCTAAAAATACATTTTGCTAAATAAGTGACTTGGCAGCAAGTTTAAGTTGATTTATTTGTTCATAACTTGTTTTTAGAATCCAAGCAAACCTCACTTTAACCATTACATGTTTGAATCAATATGCTTGTCAATAAGGATAACGTGCAAAGCAAACCCTGATGCAGTTGGCAGCTTTGAAGAGGCTTTGTTTATGGTGTTCACTGAGATACTACAGAATGATGTGCAAGGTAAATTCAAATCAGTAAGTGCTGGTGCTCTCTCTGCTGTAATTGATTGTCATGGTTTATGTTGTGGCAGGTTTTTTTCTGTAGCACAGGAAACTCAGGTGAGAATGCAGGATGTTCACAGTCCTGATAAACACAGGAAGAATCTGAGCTATGCCATCAGATACATCAACTGTATTGTGTTTTTTTTTTAAACAAACTCCATCTTAAAAATATCTGACAATCACTACGCCCAAATCCTCTTAACTACATTGCCCTATTTCTAGTAGTTTGTATTCCATCTTCTGAAACACCAAAAGAGAAAATAGAAAGTGTGTATGTGTACATAAATACAGTGCTTGTAAATGTTTGGAATAACTAAATTTGAGAAGCAGTATACTTTCTCTAACGTTTTGTTTGTTGGATATTTCTGTTAATATCCCACAACTGTAGGTTCAGTCAACAGATACGTGGTTCTTACAACTTGACAAGTGACCATTTTTGCTGAATTTCTGAGTGAATTTCTAATCTCTTTTCCAGAGTTCATTCCATATGTGTTTCAAGTGATGTCCCTACTTCTGGAAATGCATAAAAATGAAATCCCATCATCCTATATGGCACTATTTCCTCATCTACTTCAGCCAGTGTTATGGGAAAGGACAGGAAATATTCCGCCTTTGGTCCGACTCCTGCAGGCTTATTTAGAGCGGGGTGCCAACACAATAGCAAGCGCTGCTGCTGACAAAATTGTAAGTTGGGTTGGTTATTAGCAGTGTTTGCCTCTAGGCATGCTGATTCAGGATCACAAATTATAAGGTTTTTTTTTTTTTTTTAGTGGATACCTGGATTTGTGCAGAATATATGTTTGTACTTTAAATTAAAAAAAATAATGTCAATGCAGGCTTTTGGAATGGTTTTCCATTATGGGGGAAAAGGGGTATCCTTTTGCTTTTATTGATAAAGACGCAAAATTCCTGCACTTAGTGTACAGTGAAGCAGTTCAGCTTCTATAGTTTAACTTTCTTACTTGCCTCACATGGAACACAGTCGATCAGGAAAATTTGGAGGTTCTGCTTGGAACAATCTCCAGAACTGAGCGTGAGGACGAGTCAAAATGCTGGAAAATCTGAGGATTAGTGAATTTATGGGGATGTTTACTCTGCATACTTAGCTTCTGTTACTTCTGCTGCATGATCTGCTGTAGTCAAACTTGATTAGACGATGCCAATGATGAAGCAGACGTGCATTTTCAAATTAGCTTTGGTGTTCATTTGATCAAGGCTAATTTTGAGGCTCAAAGAATGACCAGTTGGTCCCAGGAGAAATCTGTCTTCCTACAGAAACAGAATCCTGGTTTTAGGCTGTGAAAGCTCTTGCCATGGTTTTAGATGGTGTTTTAGATGGTAAGGGTGAGCTTGCTGGTAGGTCATGTATGAAGAACTGTTGTATAGTGTTACATATTTGTTTTACTTACAGCCTGGATTGTTAGGTGTGTTTCAGAAGTTGATTGCCTCTAAAGCTAATGACCATCAAGGATTCTACCTTCTAAACAGTATTATAGAGCACATGCCTCCGTGAGTATGAGTTGATATTACATTTAAAAATAATTTCCGTAGACTTTAATACTTGGTATGTTTGTACACTTCGTAGCTAATGTTTAACAACTGAAAAATGCCACATTTGTCAGTAAATGAGATTTGAACAGTTCTATACATGTTTTCCATAAAATTACGTGTAAAATGCTAGTATGGCTTGAATAACTAATCTTTTAAATTTCTAGTGAATCAGTTGACCAGTACAGGAAACAGATCTTCATTCTACTTTTCCAAAGACTTCAAAATTCCAAAACGACAAAATTTATTAAAAGTAAGTTTCTTGCTTTATGAAAAGCTTCAGTGATGCCAACAGTTGGGAACGCGCGGCTGTACTGAATAAGTATGCAGTCATGTCCTGTGATTATGCAGACAAAGAGAGAGAGCTGAGCTAACATCAGGGACTTGCTTCAAATTATTTGTGTAATCAAGGGTGGCATGTGGGGAAGTTGACACAACAGGTCACACTTAACCTCATTGAACCTGAGAGAGTGGGAAATGAATGGAAAGAAGTCTGTATTCCGCTTTCTTATTCTGTGTATTGTTGTCTGAAAGTGTTTCTATTTAATCTCCAACACACAATTTAATCTTGCACGACACAATAATACAGGCCACATTTTCTTTTTCTTATTTATAGTTGTTATTACTGTTAAATAGTCTATGGATCCATGTCATTCTGCCTTAATATTATAAATTATTGATAAGGTTTTGTGTTAAACAAGCAAAACTATGACAAATTACTGAAATAGGTATTCTGGTTATTGCTGCTGTAACTGGAAGATTAAAATAATTGAAGCAGTATGACAATAATGATTTTATCTCTGCGCAAATTATGCAGTATGTATTATTTAACCCTGTGAAATCTGGTTAATGCCTCCTACTGATAGGAAGAAGAATAGCAGAATGACTTAGAGCGGTCACAACCAATTAAGTGATGCTTTTAACGCATTGTATCTGTGCTCTGGTACAAAGGTCATGTAAAGGGGTTCACACTTGATCTGAATAACTGCATTGCGTAAGGTTTTCAGGTGAAAGCATTGAAGTGTTCTTGTGATCCTTAATCTGAAAAGTTTGGGAATAGCTTTGAAAATGATATAAGGGGGAAAAGACTGAATCTTGTCCTAGTTGTGTTATTGCCATGTTAGGGTATGTGAAAAGGTCTGCAGCTTCTTAGACAGGGTTCAAGGTAGCAAGTCAATGTACTGCACTAAAACTGAACACTTGCAAAATTACCGTTTTTATCCCCTTGACAAATTTGTTATAATGTATTCTGCTGCTGACTATCCTTTTTCTCATTATAGGTTTCCTAGTCTTCATTAACTTGTACTGCATAAAATATGGGGCATTAGCTCTTCAAGAAATATTTGACAGCATACAGCAAAAGTTAGTATGATTTTTATTTAAGACTGCTGTGTAATTTTTATCTTTTAAAGTAGAAATGGTTGTTTCCTTTAGCTAAAATTGCAAATTGCATTTGTCACTAATTTGACTAGCCAGACGTTTCTTCTGCTGTGGATAACTTCTTTGACTAGCAATTTTTCTTTCTGTGGCATGCTGCCCGTAGTTCCTCCCTGATTGTTCAAGACCATTAATCTCATGAGCAGCTCATAAGAATGGAAGAGTGATGTTTTTATTTTTCTCCCTTCACGAAAAATTTCTACTATCGAACTTCTACCAGGCATCCACTCTGACAGGGCAGCACTGTAACAAATTCTCTGTTTTTCTCTCTCTTCTAGTGACTCATACTGTTTCTGACTATTGTCACTAAAAGGCTGAAAAGGCTTTCTAATACTTCTTCTTTTAATGTCGTAATAGGATGTTTGGAATGGTTTTGGAGAAAATTATAATTCCTGAAATACAGAAAGTGTCCGGACAAGTTGAAAAGAAAATCTGTGCTGTTGGCATTACAAAAATACTAACGGAATGTCCTCCTATGATGGACACTGAGTACACCAAACTGTGGTATGTAGAACAGTTCAAGTTCTGTTGGTAAAGCTACTTGATTATGAAAATGTGAACTACTCATCAAAATACTCTTGTGATTTCTTCAGGCCTGCTACTGTTATGAGGTTGAGTTTAAGGCTTTTCACACCACTTTTTCTTCTCAAGAAGGAAAACATTTTCAAAGGGGGTGCCAGAACTGCTTTGAGATTTTTTGTGATGAAGATAGCGCTGACTGGGCTAGCTAGAGTTGCAATTAAGAAAATAGATTACCTTTCTTTTTAGCTTGTATTGTTTCTGAAAAGCTAGGACCAGTTTTTGTTTGTAGCTGTTCTGCTAGTCAGGAAACCTTATCACAGATACTTGCTACCTGAGCAAGACACTGTAAGATCTTAGTGTGACAGTAGCTTTGTGGGGAAAGCTATCTGGTAAGATTGTGAGCCAGTCTAACAGTTCAGGTTGTCAGGTAGCCTGAATTCAGTAACAGTAACTGTTAAAGAGAATTTAGAAGAAAAATATGATTAGAGGAAAGGTGTGATCTATAAAAGAATTACTTTTCATAGGTAAGTTTCATGAGAATTTGACCTGATCAGAAATAAATATATTGTTCCTGTTTGTACTGTGAACACCCACGTCATGCTTGTAAAATACACACATCCACAGCTCTTTGAGTTCAGCTCGGGTTGGGCACTATAAACTTTCAGTAGCTGAGCTAGTACCTACAAGGACTAAATAGCTGAAAGGGTTCTGAATAATTTGAATGTTCCTGTTTTTTTTTTTTTTTTAAAAAAAAAAAAAAAAAGGCAGCCTGTCCTAATGTATTTTTCTACACTCCTTCCCCATCTTTCCATATAGGACTCCTTTGCTGCAGGCCCTCATTGGGCTCTTTGAGCTGCCTGAGGATGACACTATCCCTGACGAAGAACACTTCATTGACATAGAAGATACTCCAGGATATCAGACTGCATTCTCTCAGCTAGCCTTTGCTGGGAAAAAAGAGCACGATCCTGTAGGTCAAATGGTGAACAATCCTAGAATCCATCTGGCACAGTCTCTTCACAAACTGTCTACTGCGTGCCCTGGCAGGGTAGGTGACTTTCATACACAGCACATTAAACGTAATTCTACAGAGAAGGTATGCTTATATGACAGTGGGTCTCTTCTGATAGTGCTTGATATTCAGCAAGACGAAGTATATCATAAGCAGAATGCTAGGTATTGCTTTCTATTTTGCTGTCGTTAAATATAGCTTCTCTAAGTTTTTTTTTCCTACTAACTTAAATAATGTGAAAAATATTAGCTCTTCTTGTTATAGTGATAAGATTAATATGCCATTTCTTACACATGAAGGTATACAGCTTCACGCTTGTCTCCAGTTCAATTGTATGTATTCAGGAAACCTCGGGGAACTCACGTTAAATTAAACAAGTTAAATTTAAGTTGACTTTTAACCCATAGTGTATTTGTTTTCAGGATTTTGGTAAGTAAGATTGCTTGGGAGATCTGCTGTTTGCTGTATCCAGATATCTGCTTTAATAGCTGATGGTTTGCTAACCTCCTCTTTCATGTTTGATTTGGATAAGTACTACTTAATTCCTGATACTGACAATATTAAGTTTTGTAATTCCAGCAACTGCATTTACAGTGAAAAACTGTTGCTGTCAGGATGTCATTTGACTTTGTACAGTGCGTCGACACGGCAATTAACAGGATGTAACAACAGCTTAATGTATATGCACATTGACACGTCTGCTCTATCATATTTTAAGGTTCCATCAATGCTGAGTACTAGTCTGAATGCAGAAGCGTTGCAGTATCTCCAAGGATACCTCCAAGCTGCAAGTGTGACACTGCTCTGAATTGCATAAGTTTCACAAGCAAGATCAAAAGCTGTTTTGTTATACAGAAGGTTGACACTGACTTTTTTTTATAGCGGAGCTCAGACAACATGAAAAATGCTATTGCAGAATCCATCTTGTAAAAGATAAATGCGGCTTTAAGCAGAAATTGAAAGAATTTGGTGGTGTGTGTAATCATAGATAAACGGTGGCTAACTTCCATTCCCAGTTTAATTGCAAAGGGAATAGTCATAGCGGTTTGTTATGGGGTTTATTTGAAATCTGCATCTGCAGTATTTGGATAACATTTGGAAATGTATGGAGAGCACTGGCTGTAGAAACTCCCTTCAGTCACTAAAATTCCTTTTCATTTTGATGTTGTCCTTTGTATTTCTTTTGTCTTTCCTTAAACTTTATCTAAATTGTGAATAAATAAGAAGTACTTGTTTAAAATGCCTGTCACTGTGCGCTTACTGTTTTAGAAGAATGTAGCTGGTTTTAAAAAAATAAAGGTAGTGTTTTAAACTTAGGATAGAATATAAGATAGCGGGACTGTAGGGATTTTTCTTTACCTTAAGTAATAACTTAAATATGTTGTAGGATCATGCAGAGCAAATCTAAAACATTGGCAGAAGATCCAAAGCTGCTATTACTCTTCTGATATTCATCAACAGGTGCACCCTTCTCTTTGGACATGACATGTCAAAGTCACGCAGTAAAAGCATGTAATGGTACCCACTTAGAGCAGACATCAGTTTCCCAAGTGGATTTTTAGTGATGTCTTATTACAAGTGAAGCAGTGACTTTTTTTCTGTTTAACTAGGATGTTCTCCCTGTCTTTATGATTAGGTGTGGTAGCCTTGATTTCTAAGTGCATCAGTTTATGTTACAGTTATGGTTGCGTAAAAGAGACTGGACAAGTGCCTGAGCTTTACTGAGTTCTCAGGTGGCCTGGACACCGAACTACTAAACTGTAGGTTGTTAGAGCACGAGTACTGCAGGGATATAGATAAATTTAGTTGTAAAGCCTGAAAACCTCTGAATAAGAGCAAAGTGTCAGACTTAAAGGATACTAAGCAACGTTATACGTGGCAGATGTTGTCTTTGTTTTGTTTTAAGTTACTTGACCACAGAGATTCTGCAGATTACTTGAATCAGTTTTGGGGTTTTACAGTTATGATGCTTTTTGAAGCTGAGCATTGCATCAAGAAAGTTACTAAATTTACTGAAGGTAAAACACAAGGCAGAATCAGCTGTCCTTTTTTCAGTTCTTCTTGAAGAACTTTATCTGTGGCTGCCATGCATAAACGCATGCTGGCCATATCTTAATGTGTGAAGAAATTAGTTACTTGTCAGACAATGGAAACTGCTTAAGTGCCTAAAAATGTATTAAATAAGTCAGCATCAACATGTTTTCTTGACTGGTGCAGTGTCAAACCCTCTTTGTTCGTAGGTGTAAAGTGAAAGCAGTTCTCAAGAGTGAAATAATACGGCTGTGATCGTGAGAAGCTTTTGCCTTAATGCTGATGGGACTGTGAGTGCTGCAAGTTTGCAGAAGCACCTTGTAGAATAGATTTCACTAGACAGGCTGAAACCACAGGGGAGATGTGTGTGATGTTTGCAAGGAACTGAATGCCTACCTTGAACGTCAATCTTAACTGAGCTGTGGTCATTCATAACCTGCAAGCCAAAAAGCTACCCAGATCACTACCTGCTCTACAACTTTGTCTTTTTCTTGGATAAGAGGGAGAACAATTCTTTTTTTTTAATGTCAACATCAAAGGATCAAACTGAAATTGGTAGTGGTGTTCATGTAACAGTAATTTGACATGCCACCTTTGCATCTAGTCAAGTAGACAGCCGACATCCGTGTGCTAGATAACCTTGTGTTAGGACGGGGCTCAATGCAATGCAGTACTAAGGGGCTCGTATTAAACCGTCGTAGTTCTGCAGTTCTAAGCAAGATTTCTTTAGGGGACGGATTGCTGAGGTATATGAAGTGAGTGAACAGATGTTTCTTACCAGTACTGACCGTAGATTAATCTGGACAGGATTTACTGCACCAAGCCAAAACGTTTTTGAGAGGTAGCCAAGAAAATGAGCTCTTTTAAATAAACGTTTATCAGTGAATCTTACGTTCACTATCTTGCACTTCCTGCAAGGTGTGACTCTGTTGTTGGACAGACATTGCGTGTGAATAAGTGCCTAAGTGACTTCAGATCAACAAATATTAGTGGCATAACTGTCCTTCAGTTCACTCACAGTTTAGTATCTTAGACTTTGTTGACACGGCTGTGGCCATGGCACCGTTAGTGATGTTATTTAGTCCCGATGTATTTGGCAGATTCCATAAGGCATGTGAGTGTTTGTATAGAGCACTTACCCTTTCAGGGAAATGAAAATTTCAAGTGTAGTGCTGGCAAGAAAATGCATTTGTGCTTCAGAGTACAGGCAAATGTTATTGGCAGTGCCCTCATCTTTATTCAGGCGGAGACCTTATTGCTGCTTCTGACACCTCCAATCCTCCATCTTCAGGAGACGGTTATGTTCCTGAATTTATCTAACCAGATTTATCTGCTAATTTTAATGAAAACCAATGCAAGCAATGTGGTAACAGTTCTCACGAGATGGCTGAATTTCTTTAAGCCACCCTTCAGTGTATTCTTTGTTACGCAGTTGGACCAGTTTTTCCTTTAGAAAGCTCAGACTGGAAACACTTGCTGTCACCTTGATCTTCCTAGGACCTGTGCGCATCTAATTCGGTTTCAGACAGTGGTCTCCTGCACGTCACCTGAGATCTTCTTCTGAAAATCAACAGACACTTCTCCCTTGTAATTGATAATGGTAGAAGTTTATTCATCTTCAAAGGAAAAAGGATTACTTGCTCCTTTTTGAACATGAAATGTGTAAATGGACATGTGTTTCAGGATCTTTTGGAACCACAGAATTCTCACCTACCGTCCTTACTTGGATCCTATTGACCTGTGGTGACCTTTTTCTAAATAATATTCTGAGTTTTCTATAATGGAAAAAAAAAAGTGTTATTCTTGGTTTAAAAAACAACAAACAACCTTCATGACCAACACATGTTCTTGTTTTCATGGGTCGTGAATGGACCATGATGTTACCAGCGTTCCTGCCATGGTGGCAGCATGTACTAAAGCAAAGTGCTATTTCTTTGTCTCTTCATATAAACGTGTGCTAATATAGGAGTCATCCTCTCAGCCAGCCAGACATTTCATTCTAAAAATTAAGTGATGAGGCCAGCACTTATTCTTTCTGTCTTTGACTTAGGCTTTCAGAAAACTTGGTTTTCTTCAGGCTCTCAGTAGCTTGCTTGAAGGTGCCTTCCGTCAAGCTTCTTTGACTAGTAAATGTACTTCTGTACTCATTCCATGAGCTTTCAGCAAGAACAGCTTTTCTGTAATATTGTCAAGAAGGATGGGCCAGACTAAAGCTGTCAGAGCATGTCTTTATACTGTCTTTCACGAGGGCAAAATAACCACAAGGCATTGTGTGAGATTCCAGCTCAGCTGTTCACAGCAATCTATTTGTTTACAGTTCTTCACCCTTCCTTGAAGTTCACTCATTCTTGTAAAAGAAGAGTGATCTGTATCTGTCCTGAGACGGCATGCTTCATGCTGTCAGAAGTGCTGCTAAAACACTGGTGAATCAATTTGAAAACATTTTGACAAAACTTTAGAAGAATAAAGGCGCATTTCCTGCAGTGCAGCGTATATACACCTGCACTAGCTTGGATAATAAAACCGGTCTGTCTGTAGCGGTATGGAGGCTCAGGCATCCAGCTGTATCTGGTGGAATAAGTTGTTTCACCTGACAAACCACGCTGCCTCTGCCAGGCAGCGCACGCTACTCATGGAGTGCTGGTTGCAGTGTGGATGCAGCTGCGAACCATGCTCCAAAATGGCATGTCAGTTTTGTCCCAAAGCTCCCGATGTCAAACCTTTATTATTGTCTTAAGACACCGTAATCTTTCCTTCATAGAAATAACAGTATTTTTTTTTTTAATAACTGTTAAGTGCTTTGTTGATTCTATCAGCCAAAAAATAGGTGCAAAGAAAAAAACTTGAAAAGCAGAATAGATACTCTATTTTCCCTTGGCTTTCTACCCTTACTTATTTAAATGAAGCAATTATTGCCTTTAACGTAATTTAGAAGAAATCTGAGGTATTTGTAGGGATTACTGGCTATAACAGTAGGTACCAGCTAGTACGTAAAAGCTTCTTGACTTCCGTTGACAGCTAGTTGCAATGTGACTATAGGCCTAAACATTTTCTCTCAGAATAGTCTAATTCATGTAAGGTCAAAGCTTATGCTGGACTTAATGTATTGTATTCAAGATGAAAATAGTAAAATAGTAAATGCTTTATTATTGTGAAGAAAGGAATAGAAAGTGAAAAACATATTTTGTTAGAAATGAGTCAGAAAAGCAGAATGAAAGGGGTTTTAGCACAGCTAGTCCATATATTTAGCTTCCTTGTAAAAAGTTTTCATTTTCAAAAGCTGTGAAGGGAAATTCACACTCTGGTTTTGTGTCTGATGTAAGAGATATTTCAGAGTAAGTAACAAAATATATTAATAATAAATACCAGATTTCTAAGTGAACATCTGAAAATAATTACAGTACTGCTTTCAGACAAGAAAATGAAAGGTTCAAATATTTTACAAATTGTTAGCTAGAAATAGGTCTCTGTCCTTGTTCTGTTTAAACGGTTGCATAAAAAAGTCTTTTGTAACATTTTTCAATAAGTAATAATCATGCACATAATAGAGGAGAAAATATCCTTCAAATGAAAGGACAAATACAGTGGATATGTGAGGTATTGCACCAAGAGTTTCTCAGACTTTTGAATTACATACCTATTTGATTAAAATTATATTCAAGTTTGTAATTTGGCTGCAGATGCTTTTTGTCCCAGTCATGATGATTTTACACTTACCTAGACATTCACAATTTTCCGAGGGACTGGGGAGGGGACAATGGAGGGGGGATGAGAGAACATAAAGCAGAATTCTTAATGAATGCAATATGGAAAGAAGTTAGCTTTGTATTTCCCTATCTCCACCTAACTTTCTACAAAAATAACTGTACAAATGTTTCTGTTACAGACAACATTAAGCCTTTGCAGTAACAATTGCACAACAGTTGAAATTTCATTTCCTTCTGAAATGTAACTGTTGCTGGCTTGGGATAATTAAAGGATCTAACAGCACATATCATTATGCAACAGACCACAAGAGCATATGAATAGGTGTTTAAATGTGATATGGGATATATATCTATATACTTATATACTGGAGAATGTCTTTTAAATGCTATATTGTCAATTGGTTTTATGTGTATGATGTATTTTCTTCATGGTATCTTTGGAATCCATACCAGTGTTAAATACAGAAATGGATATGGAGCTTTACATATATCAGTTTTTATTTCTTGTTTGGTTTTGCTGCAGTGTTGTAGTTGTGATTCTCCCCTTTAAATATGAAAACTTTTGCATTTACTGTAGAATTTAAGTTACATGTATTTGGTTAGTAAATGTTGTGGGCTGAATGCCACTTTTTTTTTTTTTGGCTGAACAATGGCAGAATTTACTGACTTGCAATTTAATGATGCCATGGGGTTTACATGCAACCTTGTAATTTAAAATGTATTTTTACCTATTAAGAAAGATAAAATATTTCTAAATCAAAAAGCTCTCGTAGTATCTTTTTCTGACAGAAGGGATTGACCTATTCTAGCGCAAGTGGGGACTGCTTAATATTGTACTGTGATTTTTCTTGCCGTTTTGCTAGTGCTGATCTGTTATAAAAAGCAGTTGTGCTGCTTTAAGTACTCATAAAGACGGGGAAAGTGTTGTTAAAGTAGTTAAATGTAATGATAGCACTTACTTAAATCCTGCGGAGCACTTTGCTCCAGTGACTCAGGAAGGGAAACCTCTGCCACCCTAGAAGCGAAGCGGTCAGCTGCGTGCTGCTGCTGCTCGTATGGCTTTCACTCTGAAGGGTGAGGCGATCTGGATTAAAAAAACAATAGCTGAAGGCTCGATGTGTATGACAAATCTGAAATTACAGACTGCAGCAGTAGCACGTTGGAACTTTTGTTTTCCTAATGCAAAACAAGTGCGTTCGTATCTGGTTTTTGACTTCACTTCTGGATGTGGTTCTGCTCCGGGTGATCTCAGGAGTCCGGCAGCGCTCCCCAGGTCCCCGGGGCCGAGGTGGTTACTGTTCCCGACACCGGGCAGGGGGGTGAGGCTCGGCCGTGCGCTGTTGGCGAGCAGCGGGGCGGTTGTGTCGCACCTCAGTACGAGCACGTTCCGATTCAGACACGGGCGGAACGTGAGCGCGGCACGGGCTGCAGCGCTCAGCAGGGGCGGGTTGGTGCAGCCGGTGCCGTTTCGTGGCGGTGCCCGTTCCGTACCCCTCACAGGTCTGCGCCTGTCCTGTCACGGCTTTACTCGCACCTCTTCCCGGGCTCAGCACGGTTTCACCCCCCTCACCTGTCTGTGCCTTGAAACCCTTCAAACGGGAGCTTTTCAAGCACCCCGCGGCTCGCACCGTCGCCCCGTACCGACGGGTAGCGGGCCCGGTCCCGCTCCCGCCCCGCCGCCTCAGAGCCGCTCCCGCCCGGCCCCGCCGCCGCCATCTTGCCCGGCCGCCGAGGCCCGTTCGACGCGCGGAGCACGCCGGGACTTGTAGTCCCTCCCTACCCCCTCCCTCCCCAAAGCCGCCCGCGGCTCTGCCGCGAGGCACGCCGGGCCTCGTAGTCCCCGAGCCTGACCGCGTTGCCCTCAGCCTATTGGCGGAACCCTCTCGGAGAGGCGTCTCCGCAGGGGGGCTCGCCCTCCTCCGATTGGCTGCGCCCCCCTCCGTCCCGCGGGCGGCCGTGCCGTCACTTCCTCCCCGGCCGGAGCTGGCCCCGCTCATTCTCTTTAGTGTTTGCCCTGTGCCCGCCGCCTCCCGCCGCGCCCCCCCGCCGCCGGCCCATGGACTGAGCCGCCCGCAGCCCGCGCCCCTCGGCCGGGAGCCGCAGCCCAGGCCGCCAGGTGAGCGCCGCCACCGCCCCCGGCGGCTCCGCGGGGGGCTCGGCCCGGCCTCAGCGCGGGGCTGGGCTCGGT
>CM021784.1:7121608-7153224 GCA_011076525.1 Nettapus auritus
GCGCGGGGCTGGGCTCGGTGCCGGCGCCCGGGGGGCTGGGGCCGGGGGCTGGGAGCCGCCTGCTGCAGGGGCCGGGGGGTGCGGAGGGGCCTGGGGGCGGCGTGCGGGGCTGGAAGGGCCGGGTGTGAGTGTGTGTGTGTTTGTGTGTGTGTGTGTGTGTGTGTGTGTGGCACTCCTAAACCCGAGCGCAAGCCCCCTGCCGTACTGGGACACCGTGCTTGTAACAGCCTCCCGCCGGAGCGCTGTGCTCCGTAAGCACCTGGGGGTTCCGGACACCTCCCGGGGCTGTCGTGTGGCAAGGGGGCTCGGACGTGGCCGTGCATCCTCCGAGGCACACAGCAATTCCTGTGGTTAACTCAGCACCGAGACGTGTCGTTAATGAACTGGGTGGCTGTCACATCCCCATGGAAGTTCTCAGAATACGCGGGGGAATTCTTTACTCCATATTCCATTTGCTGATATGAGATCAGAATTCCCTTCCAAAGCTTCACACGGGACATACGCAAGCCCCAATTCTTGCTGTAAGCAGCCATTCTTTCTTTCCTTGACAGTTTCCCAATGTTTATCATTAATCACGTTTCCACCATCAACAGAAGCCAAAGCATTGGGTATTTGGGGGCAAAGCTGAAGTATTTGTAGGTTGAAACTCATCTGGGTAACGTAACTGCAGTTGTTGGAGTCAGAGCAGAACCGAAAGCTGCTCTTTGTATTCTGGAGCTCACAGAAAAACAGCAACTTCATTCTGAGGGCATACGAACTTTCAGAAAAATGTTTTTTAATTGCGTTGTCTAGAGCCCTTGCCAGGGGGTTGATTATTGCATTAGAGTTCCTGAAGATGCAGCTGGAACAATGGAGGAGATCTGTGCATTGATTACCGTGTTAACTGTAATTAGTGGCTGTGGTTTTTTGACCTGATCGACTTCAGGACAAAATATATGTATATAATTAAATTCAGGGAGATATCTTTTGACAGTAGAAGTGAAATATCTTTTGGCTAGCAGTGAGTGTCTAAGCACTTATTTGTGATTGCCGTACCACGCTCTGCCTCACTCTTTCGAGTTACACTTGGGACTGACAGGGTTATGTGTACATCTGCTAGTTCCCTCTTTTTCTTCAAATTTTACTTTCAAATTGTAGCTTTTCATCACCTCTTCTCTAATTAATAATCCGTGTCTTAGCTCCTGAGCTGTTTTCCCTAACATTTAGTGTTTTCCGTCCTTGAAGATTTTTCTTAACTGTGCTCAGAAAGAACATCATCCTTTTCTTCAATGGGTGCTGTCTTTGAGGTGCACCTTATCCTGCCCAAACGCTACAGAAGAAGATTTGTCTAAGAAGCAGCATTGTTCGGCTACTCATTTACACTTTGTGTAAATAGCCTGGAGTCTGTAAAACGCGTAGGTTTCTTTTATCTTGATTGGCAGTGCATATTTATTTGAATTTCTCAGTTGTAAATAGTTAGGTATTGTTATTAATACTGCTGCAGAAGTCAAATGCTGTAACGTTTTTGCTACATGTTACAAAGCTGGTGGTGATGTGGGGTTTTCAAATCTGGCTTAGGAAATGAGCCATCTCAACAAACCTGCTAGAACTTGTGGCAATTTGTTCTTCGTGCTCCAGAATGGGTGTGCTACAAAAGAAAGAGGCTCAGCCACCGTAATGGAGCTACTTAAAGTTCTTTTAAGAAAAGGGAGGGAGCCTTTCTAAGCCCTATTTTGTCTAGGCAATAAACGCACAGCGATCTCCCTCAGCCTGCGAACATCAGGTGAAGGTTTAGGTGTGCCAGCCAGTCGGTCCATTTTGGTGATGTGGCCGTAACTTCTGATTTCGTGTGGGGGGATTGGCCTCATCCGTCACGTCTGCTCTATGGGGACTGCTCCTGAGCAGCGGCTGAGCCCTGCTGTGTTGCCTTGCCTTTACCCAAGGATTGGCTCACGTTGGGTGGAAATGGAGCTCTGGGCATGTAAAATGCAGGGGGCAAGGGGCTAGGTAGTAAGTCTTGTGCTGTTCCGCAGTTCTCTTATTTGTTTCAGTTGTGCCTAGGCCCCACCTCAGATCCTTGCATCCTGTTGCAGAGATAGGACTTGGCTTTTTGCTTCCGCATCTGTGAAATGGGTAAGCGAACGTTCCTGCTTTGGGAACAGTTTGTTATTGATGAGGAAAACCTAAACATCCTTGCTGTGCAACTGAAGGGGCAGCAACTGTCAAGATGCAATGCATTATGAAGCATCCGGTCCCAGAAAAAATGTTTAGTTTAAAACCTCACTTCTGGTAGGTAAAGCTTTCTAGAACATTGTCTATGACATGATTTGTAGTCTGTAATCTCGAGAAGAGCTTGAGAAGAAGCAATTGCAAATCTGAATCTTGACGATTTTGTCAGGTATCTGCTGTTTCTCGTCCTACTCTGTTCCCATCCCACAAAAAGCCCTCCCCTCTGGTGCCAGTAGTTCATGAACAAATGCAAAGACTGTTTTAATGGGACGTACGTGCAAGTTTGTAGTAAGTAGCATAATGAGAACGTAGTCACTTCTGGCCCTCCAAATGTGCACATCTGAGAGCTCAGGACATGTTTCTGTATTCTGGTCCTGACCATCAATAAAACATATTTCTTTGAGAATCTGGTCTCTGTTGTGTTTTCAGCTGGCCTGTCAGCGATCAGAGCGGGTCCGTGGCAGAACCAGCGTGAGATGCCCCATTTTGCCAAACCTGCCGTTTAACTACGGGGCCGATGCCCTTCAGTGATGGGAGAAGGAAGCGTTCTGTTGCAGTCTGGTAGACAGAGGCATGTGCGTAGTCCTGGGAATCCAGGGCTGGACAGGACTGGTAGTCCGTCCCTCTGCGGTGGCAGTAATGCCAGCCTCATTCAAACTGAACGTTTATCAATCACAATTTAGCAACAGCTAAGTCACCTCTGTAACCCAATGTGGTGCAGCACATTGCAATCATTACCATCAGAAAGCTTTTTCTCGATGCACTTTAAGCCTGCTACGTCTCGTTCAGTCCCTGTAAGCACGAAGAACAGGTTATGTTTTCCACCCCAAAACCCTTTTATGTACTTGAGGACTGCTGGTTGTCAGGCCCCATTCAGCCATCTCCTCTTCAGCATATACAAGCCCAAACCCTTCAAGGTTTCTTTTACAGGGTGTATTTTTTTCTGTAACTCTGTTTGTTTCTTGCTTTTCTTGCCTCTTTTTTTTTTGCTAACTGGGTCCACAATGGGCTCAAAGTATGATACCCATACAGTACAGCTGCAGTGCTCTAGCTGAGGTCTCCCTAACCCTGAGCGCAGAGAACTCCTGCTATTTCTCAGTTTCTGGATCTCAGGATGACTGCTTTTTCTAAAACAGCCTGTCAGCATTGGGTTGTTTTAGGTAATGCACTGTTATGTTGGTTGTGACTCCTTTTTCAGTTTGCTGGTGTCACTTGGTGGTTTTCCTGTCCTGTGTTTGATCAGCAGGCAGCGCTGTGTTCGTTCCTGCTGAGGTTGCGATTCATTTTGAGCCTGGTTTGACCACCAGGGATGGCATGAGAAAATTTAGTTGTCTATATACAACTTGGTTTTGATCCTACCTGGAATGTTACTCATTTCATTGTTTTCCAGATGCTTTAATAAATGAAACCTCCAGAAACACTTCTAGAAGTCAAACTAACAGGACTGTAATCCTTTTGTCTCCCACCTGTGGTTTCCAGTTAAAAAGTAGGCATGGGGTTTGCCTTTTTCAAGCTTCTGTATCCTCTTGGACTCTCAGGGACTCCAGGGACTGCTGACAGCTGGTTACAGTTCTAAGTTTCACTGTAAGACTGAAACGACTGAAGTAAATTCAAGACCATGTTTATTTAACTCCTCTTCTAACCTTAACCGAGGTTGAGATCTTACCCAGTTTGTTGCTGGTAGCAATGTTGTTAGCCATCTGCGTGCAGTTGGCTTCAGTCATGGAAAAGGAAGATGAAATGCTTTGTGCTATATTTGTGAGCAAAATAAAATACATTGATTTCTATTTAGAACAGTCCATGCAAGTGACAGGTTTCATATTTAGCACTGAAGTGTTTTTATTCTAAAATGTTTTTAGCTGGGTTGATTTTTAGATGTCTGAGGGAAATCACCATTAGATCAGACGTGTAGCCAGAAGGTAACACTGACAGCCGCTTTCTGCAGTTAATAGCTGCTGAAGTTTCTCTGGTTGGTGCCTTGGTTTTGACGTATTTTAGTGAATTAAGCTCAAGGTCTAATTTCGGTAGCTGATCTTTAGGGCTTTTAGACAGTAAACTTCTGCAACACTGGAAGCCTTACTGCAGAAAAACAAACTGCAAGTAATTCTTAGTCCTGCAAAGAGCAGGATGAGATTCCACTCCTTGGGTTAGAAAGCTCACGTAGGTTTGAGGCAAGAGTGGTGAAAGACGATTGTGGGATCAGGTTGGAATTTCTGCTTGGGAAATCAAAGCTGCGTTGAGCAGACTGTCAGGAAGAATTTAATGGTCATACAAATTCCTGTCATCCAAAGGGATGAGGTGAAACTAATGCTGTGGTGAGACACTTACTACAGATCTTTTTGTAGCTTTAGGAAGCAAAATGCTAACTCTCTGTTTTTCCTTTTAGGCATTCTCCATCATAAATACCCTATTCAGAACTAAGCCCAAATCTTCACCGTCTGGATCTCCTAAAGGTACAGGAAACTTACTTAAAACATTGAAGTTTCTTACCTTTTATTTGCATTCTATTGAAGAAACCACAAGTTGTGGTAAAAACTTGATTATCACCGGGAAGTGTCTGCTTGCTGTTTGACCCTCCAGCTTCTATCTGCAACACCTTTGGCAGTTACTGTACAAAACAAAAAAAGCCCCAAGAAAACTTGATGATATTCTAGCATGGCGCTGTCTCAATGGAATTTAAAATGTTAATGTCTGAATTAGCAAAAAGTAAACGTGGAAGGGTTGAGCAAGGTACGTGATTAGCAAGTTACGCTAAGAGGGTATGAGTAAAACATTTCTTCCTTCACCTACGTGTCCTTCAATCTCTGTTAGTCTGTAAGTTCCAGCCGTGCCTCCAGTATGGTATAGGGGTCTGTTAATTTGTAGCAGCATTCGGCTTGAAAAGTTTGAAGTAGTTAACCCCTGGTTACATGGAAAAATCAGCTGAAATGCCAGCAGCTTTTTGTTTCTCCATCCGCTGAGACGGCCTTTATACATTGTTAGGCTCCACTTTCTAGATTGTGGTGTGTTTTTCTTGAAGAGTTAGGAGTTTGTAAAGCCATTATAGGGTAGAGAGCGTATTACATTGAAAAAGTGTTGTAAACCCTCTCGTTATCCACAAACGTATAATTGAACGTACAATGAGGGGCAGTGGGTTCTTATTCCCTAGTGAAATATTTCATAGAAATCAACAACAGCATCGTGAGCAACACAAGTAGCTGAGAAATTATAAACTAAATCCTAGTTTGCTTTGTGAGAGTGTTCTTGTCAAACAGCAGCAGTTACTTGTCAAAATAGCAAATAAATGTTTTTAAAAAGAAATCAGAATTGCTGTTTGTACATGCAAACTTGTAACGTGATCGTGTAAATTACCACCTAGTGGCTAAAATTGTCAGAGGTTTATGAAGTGGGATTTTAACAATTCACAAGATGTTTTAACTGCCTCGTGATGAAGGTGAATTTATGAAGCAGTAGTTTGGTTCTGCCAAAATTCAGTCTAATGAGCTCTGAAATAGTTCTGAACGATCAATGGTGATAACTTGCTGGATGTAAATTCAACTTTTGATAAGGATATAAAAGCATGAGGTTGATATAGGGGTGACTGAGGAAGAAACATGTCTGTAGAATCATGATGTGATGGTGATGTACCAACTGTTGTAGAAACAAGCATTGCATTCACTTAATAGGGAGAAGTTAAGAATGATGCATTATTTGGAAACAGTTTTGTTGTCATTTGCAATTTAGCTGTCTCCCTGATAGTAAATTTCTGTTCAGCTGCGGAAAAAGAGTGGCATGCCCAGATATCCAGCTAATTGAATGTCATGGGGATAAACCCTGAACCCTGGTGTGCTCTACAGGCTTCAGATTTCTGTTCCAAGTAAAGATTTAGATTTTTTGATTCCTTAAAATTGCTTTTCTCATAGGCATTGCTTCCTTCCTTCACCTTTAGAAACAGTCATGGCAAGGAGAGCTCACGTGATACTGCTGGGTACAATTTTTTCTTCCTTGTTATATGAATAGTTCCAGAGGCCAAGTATTTGTACAGTAATTTTGGTCATCAAATCATGGATACGCTTGTGATTGCAAAGCATTCGGCAAAGAAGGGTGGGTGGGACTGCTGCCATCTTATGGGTGCATAAGGTGAGCAGTGCTTAAACTCGTGGCACTTGACTTCTTGTGAGGCTGGAATCCTTTTGGATTCCCAGAAGGTATGTGAAGGCTGAACTCTTCCAGTTTCTTGACATGAAAGGCTGGAAGAAGGTGTGTGGTGAATTCCATCAGTGTGCTTCAAAGGCTTTCCTAGACCCTCAACAGTCCATTTAAATGTGACAGAGCAGCCAGACTGTCAAAGAAGCTGGGCAATTGGTTTCCACGCTGAGAATAAGCATGTGGGACGCTATGGACATGTCTGCAGTGATTTTTTTTTTTTGCCTGGTTTTGGAATGTGAACAGCTGAAGTCTGTTCGTAATTGGGTGGGTTTCCAAAACCTTACTGTTTCAAGTGCTAGGATGTGAGTTCAAGTCTCCACAGATTTTGCGAGTAACAGCTGAATTGTCTGTCCTTAATGTTATTCTGACCAGAGCTGTTTGAAGAAAAGCTTTTTCAGACTGAACTCTGATGATTATAACTCTTGATGGAGTGAGATTGGAGTAGAAAACAGTCTGAGATGTCCTCAGCTGAGGTTCTGTAGTATTCTGCAGTAAATATAGAAAGTGAACTAATAATATCCTTGACAGGGACTTTCTTGGAATACAAAAAATAGGGATCAGTATAACGGTTTAACTAGTATCATGGGAGTAAAAGAGGATGAAGGCAAGAATAATACATAAAAGTCAACTTAAAATACTTTGTTACTAGTGTTTTAAAAGCTGAACCACTTTACATTTGAGTAATGTTGGATTTTGCTCTGAAGCCCTTTTTGACATCCTTGAAACAGTTGCTGTGAGTAGACACTGGTGGCTATAAAATGGCTTGGTTGTGCTGGGGATATACAGATAAAATTCAGTTTGTGCTCTGCAATAGTAGTAGTAGTTTCCATTGTGTCCAGGAGGCTGGCTTGTAGCAGAATGGTGATGTAAAGTATCCCGTACTGAGCTGGTTTGGAAGGAGGAGTTATGGTTTTATACAATTTTTAACCACTATCTAGGGCTTATCCAATTGCTGTATGAAACTACAGAGTGAGATTTGAGAAAAGCAAAAATGAGGGGTGGGTTTTTTGTACACCTCAAAAATATTGGAAAATGGAATACAATATAGAAAGAAACTAATTTGTAATGGTGACAATGAACGCTGAAATGCAAGTTGTAAATAGAAAGTACTCAATAAGAGTAAAATGGCTGTAGATTTTAAATATTCAGTGATGCTCTGCTTGAATTCAGGAGACCTTTGCAGATTTCTAGCCAGGAATGGATTTGATGAGATGCTTCTTCAGTGGAGCTTTGCTATTGTAGGTATACTGTCCTTGTCTGCGTTGTATGACAGTCAACTAGCAAACCACTTCAATGTACGTATCTTGGTGTCGAAATTCCATGTTCCCCATAACCAGATGATTGCAAATAAGGGCAGAATAGTGCCTTGCTTTAAAAATGACGCACTTCTAGGCAGAGCTCTCTTTGAATAATTTCAGACTTCCATTCCAGCATGATCTGAAAGATCCTAACATTACTGACTTCAAAACCCAAAGTTTTGGTGTCCTCTTCTCAAAATGTGTGGATTACAAATTGTTGAACTTGATTGCCTTTGAAGGGCTTTGAACTTCAGTAGGAAAGGAGAACTGCCTTTTTTTTTTTGCACTACAAGACTGCATATTCTTTTCTTGTTAATTATTGTCATATTATATATCTGAAAAATTTCAGTGTTTCTAGTAATGCTCCTGGGAATGAAACTTTGCTATTGCAAAATTATTATCCTGGAGCCTTAGTCTACATACTTTTCATCTTTCTCTTTGAGCTTTTTGGAGCTCCTTCAGACAGGAGTCCCTAGTACCTGTTCTACAGTTATAATGCACCTAATGCATGACTTCTGCAAATTTCATAGTCAAATATAAAATTCGCTTTGCGTGTAATCAACATATAGATCTGGTGAACTAATGAGCTCTTCTGAACTGATTTCCCTCTCTAGTGAAAAACAGAGCTATCCAGCCAGTAGTATGGTAAGCCTGATGTGTTTATGATAGCTCTTCAAAGTCAAAATATTCCTGATAGTAGATGGGTGTGTGTGTTGTTTTCTAGTAGCTTTCTTCCTCTTATCAAATAAAATCTTTGTATCCATGAGTGTGTTACCCCAAGTTCTCTTCTTGGAACTGTTCTGTCAGTAGCTAGCTAAAAGCTTCGCTCTGACTCATTGCCACTCCTCTTACATTTGGAAGTCCATTCACAGGTTCAGAATTTGAAGCTTACGGAGCACTTGTGGAGTTGTGTTGCTACTAATAGCTCCCTGGTGGTATCTGGAGTGATGATTTCACTTGTACCCTTCATCTATAAATTCGGACAGAAGAAAACTTTGGTGCCCTAATAATTCAATGGTGGGACCAATGGGTGCATGCATATGTGTGCGTTTGTGTGTAAAACCTATTTACTTGGCTGTAAAATTTACTTTGAACAAACAGCCTGATATGTGGATCGTAAGCGGATATGGACAGCTGAGCTCTGGCAGCAATGAAACCCTTCAAACTGGCAACCTGTTAGTGTATATTTAGGTTTAACTGTCTGAGCATGAAGATAATGTTGCATCCATGTGTAAGAAAAATCTCACACTAATTTGTCAGTGGAAGAAGGACCTATCACAATACTTCACCATGCCTGCTGCCAGTTCATTGCTTGGAGGTGTTTTTTCTTAAATTAACATCGTTGCCTACGAACAGTTTCAACCCTTGTTTACAGGACTGTAAGGCCAAATAACTCTCAACTGATGGCCTGAATTGCCACTGAGACACCTTATGGCTCAAGTAGAAGTACCCTTCAAAATGCACGTCACTTAAAAAGTTTATAAACTGTTATACCTTCTTTTTTCCTTCTGTAGCGACTTTGGCACTTTCTGCTCGACACCAGTTGTGTTCTCTTGTTAAATGATCAGATGTTCTCTTTAGTGAGCCTGGAGGGGGAAAAAAAAAGTGATTATAATGGGGTGCATGCTCTAAAGAATTGCTCTATAAATAATACATTTGTTGCTTGCTTTGCCAAGTTAAGAACCTGAAATGGTAAAATGCATCAAGTGTAATCTGTTCAGGAAGGTTGCTCTGCAGTTCGTGTATAAGCAGTGAGTATCAGTTTAAGTAACAGGATTGCTTTGTAAGTTGACTCAGTGATAGAGCAGACAGGTTGTTCGTCTTAAGTGGCAAGCATAATTAAGGCTTTTATGCTACTCTTTCACAAATTAAAACAATGTAGAACTGAAATGACAGAGCTTAGAGGTTGAAATGTGCTATTAAAACTGTATGTCTAAGTGACTCACTGCATAGAAAATGGAAACAATGCCTGTTGAATTAAATGCTTTTTCCCCTTTCCCCCTTTTTTCTAATTGAGAAGTAATTTTTAATAGATTGTTACTTAAAGAACGCTAAACATTCAATATAATCTTTCTTCATCTTTACATTTTAGGTCAGCAATTTGGTTCCATCATACTGAGTTTGCCTGCATTCAAAGCTGTTTACCTACAGTAATTTTCTCTGGTTGGAAGTGAACATGTCTCAAGTTCAAATTCAGAATCCTTCTACTGCCCTTGCAGGGAGCCAAATATTGAATAAGAACCCGTCTCTTTCACAACCATTGAGTATTCCTTCTACTACTAGTTCTTTGCCCTCTGAAAATGCAGGTAGACCTATCCAAAATTCTGCTTTACCCTCTGCATCTGTTACATCCACCAATGCAGCTGCAGGTAAGCTTGAGTGTGTTAATAAATGTATGTATTCTAGATGTCTTGGGCCTATGAATATTTTAAAAGTAGTATTTATCCAGCTATAGTAGCTTGTAATGTGATCTCTGTATTGCAGACATCTAGATGTTAGGACAATGTGGGATTTTTATTTAAAATGGTAGTAGTGTTCATTGCTACCTGCTCATTTATCCGTTTTCTGTAATCCTTCAGCTCCTTCTAACATGGCAAACCCCAAAGAGAAAACCCCAATGTGTCTTGTGAATGAGTTAGCCCGTTTCAACAAGATTCAGCCTGAATATAAGCTTCTGAGTGAGCAAGGTCCAGCTCATTCTAAGGTAAATATTCGTATGTTTCTTGTTTCTACTGTTCAAGCTCTTTCACCTTTTTAGTGGAAAGGCAAAGTATGTGCTTGTGATGCAAGATAATAAAGAATAATAGAGAGGTATGGGAAGCTCATCAAAACGCCGGTGATACGGGAGTGTGAGGCTGTAATATGTGCTAAAAGGTTGGTTTCCCAAAATATATTATGGTTGAACTTACCTCTTACCTAAAACTACTTAGTTTTTTTGAAGAGTTATTTGATGGCTCCATTATGCTTGGGTTTGATTTCCATTTAGTCAAGCAAGGTTTGACTCTTGGCAGCCTTTGCTCAGAAATTTTGTATTAAGTATGAGCTTTTGTTATCTGTTTCTGGTACGAAGTTAAACTTGTGTTCTGCATCTTGCTTTCAAATTTTCTGTGTTCTTCCCATAGTGCATTTTAATATTTGGAGGTAAATCCCACAAATTTTAAAATATGAAAATAGTTTTAGTCCAAATTATCCTTTGAGTTGCAGGAGGTTTCATGGCAACTAGTTTTCTGCAAGAAAAATACTATATAATGAGTTGTAGTGCTTTTGTGTCTATGTAGTTATGTAATTTAGCAAACAGATCTTTAGTCCTTCGTGGTGGGAATGATCAAAATGCCTAAGATAAACCACCATGTGTTGTTCATCACATAGCATTGTGTATCTCTTAGAGTTTGCTAATATCTCAGTAATAGATAATTAGTGTAGTGTTCTGTTTGTGTGCAGAGATAACTTCTCAGGAATACGGCAAATACACAAGCAATTTGTGTTATTTCAAAGAATACTGAAAATGTGAGCTTTAGCATTATTTACCTTTTTAGTACTCATTAGATGTCTCTGTTGTATGAGTACTGAGGTCAAGGCATATAAGGAAAAACAGCATGGGATATCCTGATCTGACATCCTCTCCTTAAAGTGTTTCCTGGAACAGTGCGAGTGTTGTATGTTAGAGGAATTGCCTTCAAAATGAATAATACTAAGAACTAAAATCTTTTATCCATAATGTGTGTAATGGCAGCTTCAGTGTGCAAAGCTGGCAAGGTCTGCATTTACAAAAGCTATTGGAATAATATTCAGAGCATCTGTTCACTTGCATTTTCATTCTGATTGAAATTAAACTTCATTTAATTACCACGGAGACTTTAGCTTTCTGTTGTCTGATTAATTTGTGAAAATTTAGGGCAATATATATCCTTCCTTATCCCACATACTTAAACAGAAGCGCCACGGAGCTTTGCTCTATAATCAGATAGGTTTGCATTCACCTGGGGGCATGTAGTCAGTTTTATGGTGTGAGCTTACCTTTCTTCAAATGACTGGAAAGCATAGTTTAAAAAAGTGTTAAAGCAACAAGCTGTTAGGGAATAATAATCTGATTTTCAAGGCAGCTGTTCAGAGTAATTTTGGCATACCAGCTATCCATGCAGTGGTCACCTCTGTGCACATTGCCTCTTTTGTTTTGTAATCTGCATGATCTCATGCAATATTCAGGATAGTGCTGGCTACAATTTTTGTGAAATTCATAGTTGACTAATCAGGAATATCCTGCAGATGTCCCAAGTGTTTAAAATCTGGAGTTGACATAGCAGTTAAGAACAGTGTTGGTTACTATCTTTTTGACTTTTGCATCGCTGAAGACTCACTGTTCCATGACAGGCCCTAATAAATGATGTGAATTCTGAACCCGTTTGTAATAAAAAATTTGTTTTCTATTTCTTTATTTTGAGGTGTTTACAGTGCAGCTGACCCTTGGGGACCAGCACTGGGAAGCTGAAGGAACTAGTATTAAAAAAGCGCAACATGCGGCAGCTGCCAAAGCATTGGAAGGGACAAAATTCCCTAAACCTACAGCTCGTCCATCTCGTAGTGAAGGCAAGAATCCAGGTATATACCTCAACAAGCTGATTTTAAAAAAGAGCACAAAAAGCACGTATTCAGTGCACCTTTCTTTTGGCATGTATGTTAAAGTTTCATAAGGATGAATAAAAACAGTGATACTGAGATCTGTTTTGCATATTCAAAAATATCTGGGTTTTGTAGAAAGTCATCTGGTGTTAATCTTTGATCGTATTTTTTTTTTTGCATAGGCAGATGAATGTATTTGATTCTTACAGGATAATTCAGAATTTTGACAATAAATATTTCTTTGGAAATTTAGGTTAAAAAAAAAAATTGTGTTGAGCAATTGGATCTGAACTTTGGAAAGTGCATCATTGCACTTCTTTAAAGAGAAGTAGATGTTGAATTGTATAAAAGCATTTAAGTTGTGGTTATTTTTAGGCAACTTCTTAGTTTACTAAGATTGCTTTTAGTATGTATTTAAAATGTAAAATTAAGCATGAAGTAGCTTCACATCTCAGCGGCACATGCGATAGTTCTGCATGTTCCCCATGTCACCTGAGTTGAGAGCTATTAGGATACCATCATTTCATTCAGCAAAGGGTAAAACTTACCTTTACTACCAGTTGTATTCTGATACCACCTGAATTCATTCTTCGGAAACATTTTGTACAGTGAACGGGGGAAATATGAGGAACTAGCAATTACCTATTTTTTTCCCTTTGAATATGCTCCATAACTTCACTTTATTTTGGCAATTGCCTTATATCAAAACACTATTGTACTAGAGTACACACTGATTTTTGAGCCAGTGAGGCTTGTGATAGAAAAAAATGACCATTTATGTGACTGTTCTTTATCAAGTGAGAATAGTCAGTGAGTCAATTTCTCATCCACATGAAGTCTGCATTGAGAAAAATGTTTAGAGCCCTCAGCAGCAATATACCTGCCTTGTCATAAGGCAAACTGCAATTTGAAAGTGAGGCCATAAAGATCTCTTTTAGTCACTGAGTACAAAGAGAAACGTTTGATCACTATCAGTAAACAACAGAAGCAGAAGATACGCAGCGTGCATGTTAATTTATAAGGATTTTTTAAGAAAAATAAATTTGTTCTGCACACCACATGGTTAAATATGCTGTAAAAATAAATAAATCAGTACCTTCACAAAGGTTCACCAGAAAAATAGTTACATACATACTATTTAAAAAAGTTACTCTTCTCTGACAAATCCTCTTACAAAATTGTCGTAGGCTGCCAACTTAATATGCATCTCACGCACTTAATTTCTTTGTGTTCATTGGTATTCATATTCAGAACTCATTCGTTTAAGAGTATTGCACATGGCAAAATTTAGCCTCCTTTTTTCTGCTTGGAGACAGGATGAGAGTTTAAATTGCTTCAGTCTCTTGCGACAGCCGGACAACTCTCCTTATGTTCCTTTTCATTTAGACAGCGTAACCCCCACGGTGGAGTTGAATGCACTTTGCATGAAGCTGGGAAAGAAACCTATGTACAAACCCATTGATCCTTATACGGGGATGAGATCCACTTACAACTACACTATGAGAGGTGGTACTTATCCTCCACGGTACGTATTGTTTAATGGCTTGGTTTTGCAGCCACAAATCTTTGAAATTCCACTTTCTCTTTTGATGCTATCTTCTGAAAACTACCAAAAATGCAACGTCCCTTAAACAGATACTCAGCTTGAAGTTCAGCTAGTTTATGAGGCAAAAAGGTTTTGATAAGTACACCCCATCCATAACTGCATTTTTTTTTTTTAATGGTTCTTCTTCTGGGGGAAGAGGAAGGAGAAGAAGGAATTGAACCCAATGCTGAAGTGTTTTGAAGAGCACTTGGATATATCCAGTTTCACAAAGTGAACAGCTAAATATTTCTTGCATTTTCTTTCCGTGTAAAAACAAAAAGTGAGGAAAACAGCTTGATGCTTTTTCTAAAACTATTTAAATTGCAGCTTCGGTTTAAACAAAGTTATGAGCATTGGAATCAAGAATTCCCAACTTGCTGGACTGCCAAGTTTGTCAAAGCATATATTGTCTTTCACTGTTCCAGTTGGTTAGAAATGTTTTCATATTTTAAAAACAAGAAATGCTGATACTCTGTTTCAGAGAGATTTCCCTAAGATCTTTTAGACTTTGAATGAAATTCTGGCTTTTTAATACTAGTGCTTCATGCTGAGTGGGGCTTCCTGATACCCAGGAGCTTCATCCATGCATAACTTGTGTTTCTGATAGTTTACTTTTTGCAAGCGAAATTGTTTACTTATTTAAATCTCTCTCTTTGTAGGTACTTTTACCCATTTCCTGTTGGGCCTTTGCTTTATCAAGTTGAGCTTTCAATTGGAGGGCAGCAGTTTCATGGGAAAGGAAGAACAAGACAAGCTGCTAAGCACGATGCAGCTGCTAAAGCACTGAAAGTTCTGCAGAATGAGCCCTTGCCTGAGAAACCAGAGGTGGGAATTAATCTGAGTGTTCTTAGCATAAATTGCTAAGATAAACTGATAGTTGTGAAATTTAATTCTATGTGGTAGTGTTGATCCACTTGTGTCACTAGAAACAATTTAAATAATAATTTTCTGTGGAACTAGAATTTTCCCTAATGAATTTATATTAATTCTCTTGCTGTCGTATTTTTCCACAGCAATGCTATAGACCTCTGTCAGATATGAGCACTGGAAATGTAGATAGGAACTAATGTCTTATCAGGTACAGATAACATGCAAACTTGTGAAGAAGTGTCTAAACAGGGTCCTTACATTCCAGCACAGGCAGAGATCGGGGTTTGCTTCCTGGGCAAAATTCCCATGTGATCTTGGAAAGAACAGCAGGGCAGAAAGTTCATGGAAGTAGTAAACTCATGCGTACTTTTTAATATGAATAATACATAAATGTGAATAATAAGAAGCAAACTTGTATCCCTCCATGTGTTTATGGTTGCCCAGCACTTCCCATTCCAAAGAGCCTTGGTTTTTTATTTTATTTTTATTTTTAATTATTTTTTTTTAAGTTGCTTAGGCAGGAATTCTCACTGTGTGCACATGAGCTCCTGGGGTTGAGTTGACTGCATGCACCCTCTTTATATGTGCTGACTGACTACTCCAACTACAGACTCCTACTACACACTACAAAGTGTGTATTTAGTCTTGCCTGAGTTACAAGGCCTCGGTTTTAAAACCAGGGGGTGGAGGCTAGGACTAGTAACTTAGAGTCTGGGGAGTGTAAGAACTGTTAGTTACATAGTCTGGCTATGTGCTGAAAAAGAAGGAAAACAAAGAAATTGGCAAAAGGAAAATAAAATAAAAATGGGAACTACCAGGAATGACAGAGCTGAGGAAGTTGTGGATAGCCAATGGACATTGAGTTTAAAAATTAGTGTTAGAGAGAGCATTGCCTAGATAATTAGGGAAAAATATTGTGTTTGATAGTTCAGGGAGGAGGCCTAGGAGGCACTGATGGTAGTGTTTCTGGTAACGAGTTCTAGAAGAATGTAAATTAGTGAATAATGGAGGCTACTAACAAGGGAGTCAAGGGATTACAAAAGCTTGTAATCAAGGAAGACAGTGACTCTGGGAACAGAAGCTGACAGAGTCGAGATCATTTTTGCACTGAAATAAAAAATGGTAATAGGTAGAGTGCAGTCAGGGACAAGTGGGAGGTCTTCAAGCAGAAGAGATCAAGCTGGAGGAGATATTTCCTTTCAATGCAGAGAATCCCTAAATTTCTGACTTGTCATTCTATGTCACTGATGCATAATAGCCTCTTTTTGTGTTCATTGTCCTGAAAGGTTGTCCTGCTGTCATCAGCTGGTTTTCCACCTTAGCTAGTGGAAGCTTGTGTGCTGGACCC
Source organism: Nettapus auritus (assembly GCA_011076525.1). Taxonomy (NCBI): domain Eukaryota; kingdom Metazoa; phylum Chordata; class Aves; order Anseriformes; family Anatidae; genus Nettapus; species Nettapus auritus. The sequence goes on from CM021784.1 coordinate 7,137,726, forward strand.
GAGGTGTCCAACTCTACAGAAAATTACAGGATCACACATAACTGAGTTCTTTTCTGTTCGCTTCAGAAACGCCTGTGTGCAAGTGGCTTTTTGAATAGTTGTAGAGTTGTGTTTAAAGTTGAGTAATGTGAGGTCATCAGTGCAAACGCTGTAATTGTCTTTATGTGACTGTGTATTCCTTTCTGTAGGATGTCTCATTCATTGTAAGTGGTATGAATCAAGAGGTTAGGAAAGTAAACCTAGAGGGTATCTCTTATTTTTATTGTTTTTAAGGCCGTGACAACGGAAATGCTGTTGTCAGTGATGCAAGAGATTGCAAGAAGGGAGAACTGTTTTGTGAATAAACCAGTTGCAAGCTCCCTTCTGTTTTGGCCCTTCTATACATATGCTGGCCAAGTCACTTGTGAACTTCCACAAGAAACATGCATTTGTCATCTTCTGAATTTTTGCTTGTCTTGTCTACAAAGTGAACAGTGAAATACAGCTGTGCTTAAGGAGAGCAATCCTTTGCACAGAGTGCTGGATTATAGCAAACACGCAAATCAGGTCTTAATTTCAAATACGATAATCAAGCACTAGGTTCATTAATATTTGTGGTTCTGAACTATTGTGGTTTTAGGAGTGTCTGAGGGAATTACTGTCTTTATAACAGCTTGTTGCTCTAGACAAGATGAAAATAAAATAAAGAAGAATTTAGCACTAAGTGAGCACTCTTAGTTTTTGCATTCAGTGAGGCAAGGTCCTTGAGGGATATGACAGTGTAAGATGAAAGAGATTCTGCTATAATGTGTATAGGATGGAGACGAATGGAGATTTCACAAGCTGACATAATCCTGATACTTCCTGTCATTTGATGTTGCCATTTTCCTTTAAACACATTTTCGTGTATCCCATTAGTGTGCGCATGTATAAATAAATTGTACAATGCTGAACTCTTGTACTATTAGCCAGAAAATAATCAATGCTTAAGAAGAAATTGAATAAAATGACTAGCCTTTAAGGGTGAGAATAGCCATTTCCCATACCTTCTTAGCACAAATCTGAAAGAAAGTGGCAGGGAAAAAAAAAAAACGTTTGCTCTGAACTCTACAAATTCCTGTCTGAGCAACTGATCTAATTTTAAGTCACCTCTACTTTGAGCTGGAGGCAGTAGTAGGAAACCTCCAAAGGACCATTCCACCCTAAATTAGATGTATGATTGGAGTTAAGACGCTGTAAGGAGGCAGTACAAGGTTATTTGTGTATTCAAAGACAGAGATAACAAAGCACAGATTTAAAGCTTAGAAAGCAATGGTTTCTAGCACAATGCTTAGACAGAACTTACAACTTTTTCCATGAAAACAGCAAAACCAGAACTGCTTCTGTGTTCTTTTTCCTAATTTATCTGTTAAATAGTAGCTGCACTTTATACCCCTTAACATGGAAGAAAATAGACTGACAGCTATGTTGAAATCAATGTGGTTCTCATCAGCAATTCTGCTGGTTTTCATAATTCGCTTATAAGCAGACTTTGAGGAAGTACTTGTTGAAAGACTTCCTAGAAAAGGGGAGACCCCTCATAAATGCGTACATTGCTTTTGCTATTTATCCGGGAGCTTTTTAATGTATCGCTTTTGTTTCTATGTGTGACTTTTCATTTGATAGAGATGGATCAAACAATTTGATGAAAGCTAAGTGTAGTAAATGTTTGTTTGTGGTCTCATTCTGATTTAGAGGCATAGATTCCTTGGAGAGGAATGCACACGTGCAAACTACTTTAAAAGCAGACTTTATAGATTATCTGCCTTGAGGTATGCAGCAAGGGGGAAGGGGTGGTTATCTTTGATTTACAAAATAAACTGGTCTAGGACTCAAATAGGGACATCATAGTAGAATAGCTATAGTCTTATAATATGTTGTTATTAGTTACTTGTTTTAATATAAACATTGAAAAAAAGTACCCATTTTAAATGAAAACATTTGGGAAAAAAAGTACCTGTGTTTTAAACCATATGAACAGACCCGGAATGATGTGTCAAGAATATACACCATAATGTAGTGGGTAATTGCATACTATTTGTTATTTTGAAAGGATTTTAAATGCAAAAAGTCTAATCCAACAAAGAGAAGCCCTGTCATCTTAAAAAGGAAAAATGTGGGAATTTGAGAAGCTGGAATATATCTCAAATTACAAGGACGGGAAAAATATTTGTAATTAAAGTGATTGTACTAATATGTTGACAGTAAATTTAAAGGCAGTAAAGATCATTCCTATAGTTGCTGGCAGTAAACTTGCTGTAACACTTAGACCATAATAAAATAAGCCCGTAAGTTCAAATACTTTTCCTGGAATATGATGCTGTTCATTTTCAACCTACCACCTGCATTTGAAATAGGTTTTAGAATATGGTGATCAGGATTTTTGATTTCTTAGTTTTGCCAAATTTACCTGCATTGTGCCTCCTGCTGAGATGTAGTGTGGGGTTCCTGTGGTGTAGGTATTGCCTCGACATTTCTTGTGCCCTGTGGTGCACTTCACTCCTTTGGGAGTGGTGCCATCATGTGGTCTTGGTTTCTGCAGACCTGGAGGTTGCTACACCTCTGGCTCAGCGGTTGAAGACCAGATGTAGTAGTGTTAGCAGAAGTATCAGATGTTATTTTTGTAAGAAAGGATGTTGGGGTGTATGTGTTCTGAAACATTGTGACTCAGACCTGAAATATGTGGTCAGTCCTTAAGAACGGTGTAAAATCTGATGGGACAGTAGGAAGGCATGAAAACAACAGATTAATTTTAGCCATATTTTGTTCTGAGCTTGGAAGAGGCTGCTTTGAGTAGCGGAAACCAAATGTCCTTCGTGGAAACCAAATGTCCTTCGTGTTCTGATTTAACTTGCTAGTAACAGAGATTGGGGATGCTTGCTACCAAAACTAGCTTTAATTGGTAAGAGCTCTCTAGCATATTTCTGCTGCTCCAATAAAATATTTAAATCATTTTTGTTACCTGGTTGTTTAACCAGTTTTATGGTGTAATGTAATTGGTGTAATTGTTGCTATTCGTCTTTATGATAATCTTTCCTATATCACTGCTGGACACTTAGTCTTAAAATTTCTCTGTTGCTGTTACCATGCCTCTTAGTTCATGTAGATACCAACATCAGTGAAGACATTTTTGGAATCACAATCAAAATTTTACCTGGAGATACATAGAAGTGCCTGTAGGTAAGCTCTACCTGGCACTGCTGTCCTTCTAGCAGGTGTAAGATGTCAGAGATATACATTATTTGATTTAAGGCAAGTTCCTGACAGTATGTTTTTCAAATGACGAGAAAAATCCGTAGATGAAGAACTTACAAGGGAGCATGTTGGAAGACAGGACTATGCCAGGGTCTAATAATCCATCCTTTATTGACATTGGTCCCATTCTCAGAATCTTTATTTTTCCTGCCCTTTCTCTTATCTGTCACTGTCTTAGTGCTTTTGGTACAAATGTCCAATCAGCATATGAAAACTGTATTTCATAAAGGTACTTCCATTTGGAAATCAGTTCATTCAACACTTCAGTTTGTTCTTCTATAAATAGATTTTAAACCCATTGGCCCTTATTCTATTTGTTTTTTTTTTTTTTCTGTGCACATGAAAATATGGAGGTTTCCTAGCTTTTACACATACAACTTAAATGAGCTTCCTAAATTTTAGTTCTGTAATATGTGTGCTGCACTTATACACATTCACGTAAAATGGCAGTAAAAGTTAAACTACTTACAAATTTGAGAATTCAATAAACTGGTTGGATGAGTAAAATTCAGTTTAATAGGATCATTATTTTAAATAGAGTATGCTTCTTTTAGGTTAACGGAAAAGAACCAGATGATGAAAATCTCAATAAATCTGAAATAAGCCAAGTTTTTGAGATTGCACTTAAAAGGAACTTGCCTGTGAATTTTGAGGTATGTTTATTTTACAAGCTTTAGATTTGTTTTTATTAGAATATTAAGGGTACACATTAAGTATTTTCTAGATAACCCAAACAACTGACTTTTAACATGCCTTGTTAGTTGTGAATACACATTTGACAGTCCCTCTGATTGGCTCAGAATGTAGATGGTTGAGTAAAGAAAGAAATCCACCTGTTCACAGATCCATGCGCTAAAATCATAGCATGAGTGAACAGCTATGCTGTGCTTATCTGTGCAATCTTTTCCAAGTTTTTTGAAACACCAGTATTATAGTAAAGAAACAAAACACAAACCCACATTAAAGATTAGAACATTGAGGTGTGAAGTCCAGGCAGAAAAGTCTGACTCACTCTGAAAGAAATAATTTATGGAAGTATTTGCTTACTTACGCACTGATGTGGACTACCCGCAAGTTGCAGAATCTCACAGACAGGTTTCTTTTCTTGCCATGAGTTGACCTCATGTGCATCTTACTTTCCTTTCCCTTTGGCCTGGCTGCTTGCTGCCTCTTTGCCCCTCTTTGATCATTTTAGTTACCTTAAATCAACAGCTTCCATAGGACCATCTGTGTTGCATTAAAACATTAATGTATCATGTTGCCGTCTTGAGCTGGCAGAGTAACATTTCAGTCAACTACATGAATGATTACAGTAAGAAAATGCAATTGTGTGTAACTAAATTGCTTTTAAAACTGTTTTATGAATTTTTATACAAATATTACAATTATAACAGATTGGCATGAGCATCACTGGTAAAAATATAGTGTCACACAAAGCCAGTTGTGGGTGGAAGTTCTTAATTCAGTTTCAGTTCTTGACTATGAATATTTTGAAGTACAATTTGTCATGAATGGAGTTAAGACTAAATCTGTAGCAAGTAGCTAACCCTTAGATGTCTCCAGAATTCTTGATTTCTAAACTAAATTGCTGGATCCCAGTTAATTGCTTTCTCAGTAACGTTCTATTGCTGTAACATGATGTATTTAGTGAGGTGCATTTATATGTGTGGAAGTACACGTTGATGAAATAGACCAATCATTTTTATATTGAAGGAGTAAATCAATAAATAAGATGGGTTAATGACTATAATATGTTAATGTTGTTTACTGCTTGCTGCATCTGATCTTTTAAAAATACATTTTTATTTGGGTGGGAATATGTTATTAGGGTATGATTTACACAGCCATTTTCTGAATCGTATGAAAATCTGAAATGTTTTTACCCATAGTGTTTGAGAGAATTTTGCTATAAACAATGTGCCCTACCATTTTTACTAAGTGTTTATCACGCTTTCACTCAGTTTTTCCCTCTGAAACAGGTGACTAAGGAAAGTGGTCCTCCCCATATGAAGAGCTTTGTAACCAAGGTGTCAGTTGGAGAATTCATGGGTGAAGGCGAAGGAAAGAGCAAGAAGATCTCAAAGAAAAATGCTGCAATAGCAGTCCTAGAAGAACTGAAAAAACTGCCGCCCCTTCCCACGGTTGAGAAAATGAAGCCGCGAATCAAAAAGAAAACAAAATCAATAGTGAAGGTAAGAGACAAACTGAAATTCCAACTGATGTAAATAATTGTCAGATGAGAGACATTTGAGTCAATTTGGAACTCAAATGTAGTTTGGTACTACAAATATTTTCTTCCCACTCTAAATGGGGTTCACCATTATTACAATGGTTAACAGTAAATTCAGAATGAAAGAGAAATGAGATGAAAGAATGGGTGGTACCTAAAAATCAAGCTCTGACTTTCAAGCCTTAGACTTCACAGTGTGGGGTTTTGCCTGATTTTTACTTCTGCAAATTCTCCTGCAAACCTGTCCCTTCTAACACATATGACGTCCCTTCTAACACATATGACGTCCCTTCTAACACATATGACGTCCCTTCTAACACGTGATGATCCCTCTGAAGCTGTTTCCACTGGTAGGTTGTATGTGGTCAACCAAGACAGCAGAGCCAGATAAACTGAGTGTTTCTCCTTGTCTGTAAAGGTGTTTCATTAAGTAACTGTTGCTTTAGTGTTTTTAAATTCTAGAGATGAATGAGCTCGGTGGCACGCTGCGTTTTGTCTGTTGAACCAAATATTCACAAATATTGGCTTATTTCCTAAACGTTATTCTGTGTAGCTGCAAACAAGTCCAGAATATGGTCAAGGCATGAATCCCATTAGCAGACTTGCCCAGATACAGCAGGCCAAGAAAGAAAAGGAACCAGAGTACATGCTTATCACAGAACGCGGTCTTCCAAGACGCAGGGAATTTGTTATGCAGGTTTGTATGTGTTTTTGTTTTGTTTTGTTTTTTGGCTTATTGTAATCAGAGTGTCATGGTGATACACAAAATTAACAGGATTATGGCCACATTTCCATTAAATTTATTAAGAAATTATGTAGTAGATTCCATCCAAGGAAGATAAAGGTTCAAGAAAAATGATCTGAGTCATGATTAAAAAAAAATAGCACAGGACACCAGAAGTCTACTTGTAACTTCCTCCTGTATTTAATTTACAGGAAGAATAACATTCTGCTAGGAGCATAGTAATTTTTTTGACATTGAGTATCTATGAGCCTCTAATAATTAATGTTCTCCAGCTCTCTCTTGTATCCCGAACAAAGCAGAAAAATCAGTTCCCTTCCAGTGCATTAGAAAATCTCCTAAACTTGTAACTTCAGCCTGGAAAAGGATATCGACTATGATGCCAGTTTTGAGTTTTTAGACTGGTGCCAAGACGTGATGATGAAATACTGCTGATTATGCTATGTCTGTTTGGCTTTGTGCTTGGAGGCCAATGATCACGGATAATAAATGTCAGGATAATTCTTGTTTAGAATAATTACTTGAGCTATTTTGTGACTCATGCTGTACTTGAGATGCAGGTGATTGATGAGTGAATCCTAATACTACTGCTTAAGATTTTATTTGCTTTTTCTTCCTCTTTTGTCCAGGTGAAAGTTGGTGTACACACAGCTGAAGGAATGGGCACGAACAAGAAAGTTGCTAAACGCAATGCAGCTGAAAATATGTTGGAAATTTTAGGTTTCAAAATCCCTCAACCCCAGCCTCCAAAGCCAGCATTAAAGACAGAAGAGAAGGTAATATTCTTTGAGTATCAGTCGTCGTTTGATGAGTTTTAACAATAGCAGCTTTGAAGACAGTAACAGTATCCTGAATTCATGCTGTCTGCACTAGTCAGAAGACTATTGTATTGAGATGACTGTTCTCTAAATAACAGTATATTTTGGATACCTCAACAATTTCAATTTTGCAAGAAAAAATCAGTCACATCAGAAGGCTTAAATGAATGTATTCTTCACAGAATGGCTCAACCTGTGAATAATTGATGTATTTGGTCTTAGAAACTTGCAAACATGTAAGTTGTATAGGATTTTGTGGTTTCATACAGCCTTATGAATATTTGCAGACAAAAGGTTTTTACAGGTCTCTGTCTTTGGTGGGTCCTTAGCAGGAAAGAGCCTTGCATTCTTCATCTGTTGGTACGGCAGATATTACTGTGGAGTTAAAATAGCAAGTCTGGTTTAATTTTCTCCTTTTCATGTATGTGTTTACTTGTGTCCAGTGCATGTTGTTATCAGCAATATTAAAGTTAGCTTAACTAACTCCTTCGAGTTCTCAACACCTGTGTTCCTAATAACACTACAATAGTCTGCAGATAGTTTTACTCATTCAGTGAATAAGAATCCCTGAACTTGTCTTTTTGATTGCTTAGCAATAGTTGATGTTTTTGAATAATAAATTATTAAGTAAAAATTTGATAGATCACCGACATCTTGAAAACTTGGGACAAGTTTTTTAAGGGATGTTGTTTGGTCTCTCTTTATTTTTAAGACACCAGTGAAGAAACCAGGTGATGGAAGAAAAGTAACCTTCTTTGAGCCAGGCTCTGAAGAAACTTCAACTAGTAAGTAACCTTCCTGAAAGAAGTATGGCCCTGTTGGCACGTACGTAAGACACATTTCTTAGTCCCTTCAGTAGTGTCATTTAACGTGCTATAATGAGCAGAGGTGTGCAACTGCTGGCCTGCAAACTAAATCTATACCATGCCGGGGTTTAGCTGAAATACCAAAGTGCTTATTTCTCCCGAGTTGTACAGTATTTGGCTTGCTTGGCCTCCTCCTCAGCTTTTGGCTGATCCAAAAGCATGTGTGCATTAATGTGGCAGCCAAGCAGTTGGTGGCAGTGCAGCTGCTCCCACCTGTGGTGTCTGAGCTTCTCTCACAGGGAGCAGGGGAGTCTTGGGGCAAGCTTTAATCGATGTCTAGGGCTTTCTAGTGCAAGAATAAATGTTCAGGACCAGGCATTGCTCTTGTCCAGGGAAGGGACTTCTCCTGTTTTAAAGCAGAAATGAAGTTGAGGCAATTTCTGTGAGAGGAGAAGGTAAGGGAAGGAGGAGAGATCAGCCTCTTTGACTCAAGACAAAGTTTCTCTGGCGTAGGGTCTAAATGAGGATGGAAGCAGATTCCATGGAAAAGGGTTGGTGTTTCTACCACCTGGGAACAGCCTTCCAGGTTTGGAAGAACGGTTGCGGCTTGGAAGAATGCCCCTGAAATGCTACTCCGTCTGAAGAAGAGTAGCAATGGGAGGAGGATGTTGCTGAATTTGGTAGTTAGCTGTGTTAAAGTTGGTTGCATCACCTTACAGGTGTTGAGGGAATAACTCCACTGCGTTGAAGACTGTTCCTGGGATGAAAATGGGAAAGGGTGTCACTGCTGATTGAAGTTGGTCTTCCTAAAGTAGAGTTAGAGGGAAGGAATGGCCTTTTAGTACAGAACGGCCTCTTCATCTGTGCTTGGCCTGCAATGACTGAAATCAGGGAACTGTGCCTGCATTTATTTCAGACAGCTGATTGTTATAATGATTGGATCTACAGATAACTGGCTGGAAAGAAACAAATAAAAAATTCTGGCCACCAAGCATAGAGGAGTTTGATTTCTCTAATGTAAACTTGGAACGAGTCATTATAAAAATTTTGTCAATGACAAAATATTTCTGTTCTGGATAGTATGTTTCAGACGCTGTGTTTCTTTAAGTTATAAACTTACTGTGTTTTTTAAGTTATAAACAAATGGGATTGACTGACTTGGATGTTAGTAATGTTTTCATGCATTCATAAAATCTTAGGTCAAATTCCTGAGTCCTTACTCAAACTTTGCTATCACTGCTGTTATTCCTGGCTTCTTCCATCTACCAGTTTTGGCTTTCATTCTTAGTCTTCTGGCAGCTCAGTCCTGTTGAACTTCACTTATCTATCCAGCCCTAATACTGACTCCTCTGTTTATTTTGGTGGCATTGTCTTCCCCATCTTTCTCGAGCATACCTCTAACTTTTTGCCACAGTTCTGTGTGTGAGTTCCCCATAAAAAGCTGCTGCTATCCCTCTTAAAACTAACTTAGGCTGTAAGGTCAGTAAATTGCTATCAGTTGATGGTGGTTGGATGTTTGTTGCAAATAGTGATTCTTGCTGCTTCGTGCTGTGCTAATTTTACATTTAATCTTACCTACCTGTTTACATTTTCATTATATATGGTATAAACTTTGTGGACTACATGGTTACTGTCTTTACAATATTTAACCATGGCTCCAGCCATTCTGTGGTGTCATTATTCGCTCCTACAGTTTAAATCATGAAATAAATGATTCTGAAACCAAAAGATACATCTAGAATGTGGTTGCAACTCTCTGAGATGTCTGTAAGCTTGACTAATGTGGAGAAATTGCTCCTGCAGGTAAATGTGCTCCTTTTGGAAGAAGCAGGTGTTGCACTGAATCATTTGCTCAGTAAGCAAGCTCTGTATTGATGGTACCTCTCCTTTCCGCAGGTAATAAAGAAGATGAGTTTAGGATGCCTTATCTCAGTCATCAGCAGCTTCCCGCTGGAATTCTTCCCATGGTCCCTGAGGTCGCACAAGCTGTAGGAGCCAATCAAGGACACCACACCAAAGAATTCAATAGGGCAGCCCCAAATCCTGCCAAGGCTACCGTAACAGCAATGATTGCTAGAGAGCTATTGTATGGTGGTACTTCTCCTACTGCTGAGACCATATTAAAAAATAACAACTCATCAGGCCACGTACCCCACGGACCACTTACTAGGCCCTCTGAGCAGCTGGACTATCTTTCCAATGTTCAAGGAATCCAGGTAAGTGTTTAGTTCTGCAATAGTTCTTCCAAAGCTATCCGAACTAGTATGTCTTGTTTGTTTAAATTTCTTTTAGCACTGATGTACTCTGAGGCTGTTTGTTAAGCTGAAGCTCATGTAAACATTTTATTTTACCTACAAAATGTACTGAATTTTACAGCTCTTTTATTTGGTTTTCAAATATGCATTTATGCACTACATGTTCAGCATTAATCTCTAGGTCTCGCTGAAGAATGAAATTGAAAGTAGTATTTTCTGCAAATTGTCGTGATGTGGGAACATAATGTGTACTTGGTTGATCTGAAATCAGTTTTTTGAAAAAAACTTGATAAATTAATACGTGCTGTAAGCTGTACATTTTTCTTGTGTTCAGTCCCTTCAATTAGAATTGCATTTAATTTTCTATATTGATACGTTATGAATATTACTCTTTATAAGAACTCCATGGATTTAGAAGTAAAATAGGAAAAAAATTAAATGCAGGTAGCTATGATCAGAATAAAGATCTCAGCAACAATCATTATTATGTAGCAACTGTTATTCAGAAGGCTTGCAGAGTTCCTGTGATTACTCAAAACAATCACAACTGAATTCCAGCTTTGAAATAAACGTTTCTTACTGGCTGCCAGAGAATCAATAAAAGTAGGGTTTGGCTGTGTGTTTGGGGAAATGATCTTCAGCAATCACGATGTATTTCCTGTACCTGGTTAACTGAAAAGAACTAAAACATTCTGTTTTCTTTAGGTTGAATATAAAGACTTTCCAAAAAATAACAAGAATGAGTTTGTATCTCTTATAAACTGTTCCTCTCAGCCACCACTGATCAGCCATGGAATTGGAAAGGACGTAGAATCTTGCCACGATATGGTATGATGAATATTGCTGAAATCCTTTCTTTCTGTCTTCAGTGAGCTCTAAGAGGTGCAGCAGATAGAGCAAGATTTCATGTTACTGCTGGATAACAATTAAATGCTGTACAATTCCCTGACTATGTTTTGTCAAAGGTATCACGGGTTACTGAAATAACTGAGAAATAGTATCAGAATCTAATCTAAATAACCTTTAACACGCTTAATATATGCTCACGATTTTGCGTCTACAAAAAGTGTATTTGTTTTATCTTGCTATTATGTGTCTGAACACACATTAAAGCAAACGTATAAAAAGGAACTTCTAAAACACAAGAGCATATCACTTTTTTTTTCTCTTTAATGGCACGGGTTGATATCTCATTGGGAACCGCAGTACTTGGGTTCACATTACCAGATTTTCTGCTGGAGTGGAATCCAAAAGGGAAGAAATGCAATAAAGCATTAAATAGGAGATGTCTAAATCTGTTAAGCTCCCTTATAAATAAAATCTTCTTATTCACAGTAGCTGAAATATTTCTTTGTGAAAGAATGACTTTTTTAGTCTGTAAACTGTAAGGGACCTTGTCTTCTGCTCTGTCTATAAAAGGCGTTAGATATTCCTAGCACGTTCCTGGTACACAGACTACTATAACTTGGAAAGAGTTTTAACACTGGTGACCAGTGCACTGACCACACACTAAAGAGTTTGTAATACGTACACTTAAAAACAGTTTTTTACTGTTTTTTTACAAATTTTGCAGTAATTTTAAAAAGCCTATGTTTCGATTGAGATTTCTTTCTTTGTTCTTCATCACTTAATTTTGACATTTTCATACCCATCTCTACACCCTGCTGTAAGAGCTCCTGGAAGAATCCACACAAGTCAGTGTGGTAGATGAAAGGAAAAGGACAGCCTCTGCGGAGTTTAAACATTGTTATTCAGCTGATGTGAGAAGCCTTCCTGTGTTCAGATACGGCGCATGCATTAGTGAAAGCTGAATAACTAATCAGGGGTATTTTTGAAGACGTACACCTGAAATTGATCTGAATAAAACTGAAAAGTCTCTTCAGTTCTCAAAGGAGGTGACTTTTACATTGTCAATGCTGCATTGACAAAATGTATTTTCTTTAAGCATTTACATGTGCCCTATCTGTACTTCCTTTTTCATTTTTTTTTCTTTTTCTGCAAAGGACTTTTTGGTTCTGTGTATTTTAATGTTCTTTACCTAAGCTCTGTACAGTTGGAGCCATCACTAATTTAGTTTCTTTCTCCGTGATAGTAATAGTATCGCTTAATTAGTTTTTCCCCATTGCTAAAACAAATGCTGTGGGAATCCCCTAGTCACAGTACCATTTGCTGTTTATTGGCGAGATCACCACTGAATTTTTTCCACCATAATTACGCATCTTAAAAAACATGTATTACCAAAATTAGAATGCTTATTTTGTTTCAATGAGTCCCACTCTTGGTTTCACTCAATAACTGAAATGGACTCAAGTTGAATGTTCGAATGCTGTTTCTTTCGTTTAGGCTGCATTGAACATTTTGAAGTTGCTGTCTGAGTTGGACCAACAAACCACAGAGATGCCAAGAACAGGAAATGGACCAATGTCTGTGTGAGTGTGACCCATTGACTTACCCTTGCATTAATGGAAACCTGTAACCCTAAGATGTATTATAAACAAATAAAATATGAGGGTTTTTTTCTTTGCCAGAGAAGTTAAAATGCCAAGGGCTGTTACCTTCCTCAGAAGGATGAGAGGGTAGGTTTTATGATCAAGCTTATAATTTTCATGTGTCAAATGCAAGTTACTAAACTTAATGCAAGAGCAAGTGGATAAAATGTAATGGCTGTGACACAGAGGAATTCTGACTTTGATTCCTCTGCTTGAACTAGTTACATGTATTTATAAATAACATGACTTTTTTCAGTGTGTTTGAGTGTTACAGTAGCCTCTAGAAATCTCCTGCATGTAAACTGTAAATAATGTATAGGTTTCACAGCTTGCTCTCAGAGGAAATGTGGGGGGTTGAACATTATTTTTTTCAACCAGAAAAAAATAAATCGTTCTGTCATTTAGATAACCAAAATGGTGGAATTAGCAAACTGCTAATTGATTAAAAACAGAGGTCAGTTATGTGTAAACAGACTGACATCTGAAGAGCGAATCCTTTGTAATAGATTTAGAAGTGTCTTGTCTGTGGAAGTGGTGTTTTATCCCCCATGTAACAGGTGTTTCCTCATTTGTAGATGTGTGAAACAAGAAATGGAAAGTGACCCTCTTCTCAAACCGGCTAACTCAAACACTTTGGGACAAACACTGGACAGCACTGCCTAAAAAGGCTTTTGACTGGACCCAAACCTGAAAGCACCAGAGAAAATCAAATGCTTCCTATTAATGTAACCTAACTGTTTTAGAGTGCTACAGTCTTTACAACCTACTGTAGTGTCTAAATCATAACCGTTGCTTTTTCTTCAAACAGTGATAAATTTTTAGTTTCATTATGTTGTTTTGATTGAAATGACACTATAAATTTTTCATTTAAAAGTTTCTTAATTGTATCTAGAACAATAGCACAGTTTAGAAACTTTGTCTTCTGAGACTGACATGTTATCTGTGAACTAACTTGGGAAGATCATATCCATGTATGTGGTTATTTTGTTTTTATTGAAATAGCAAGTTTCACTGGAAACAAATTGTGTGCCCACCATTTTTTTAAAGTCCAATGTTTTCGCAAACCTAGCTTAATTATCCAACGGTTGAATGAATTAAAAACACTTTAGAAATTTTAAACTTTGATCATTTTTGGTTAATTTCTAGTTTTCTTGAGTGGGGGTATGGGAACTTGAATGCAACATGACTTTAAATGATCTCTGATCTATGTTTTAAAGATTGTGTGTATAGATGGCACACAGCTCACTACATTACAGGATATGATCTCAATGTAGTGCATATAAAACCGCAGATTGATTTTCCTTGAGTGCTTTATACTGTTTAATTACATCTCCATGTAGGGCTGAAAAAAATTACCTATGTTTATATATAAACTGTGTTGCTTTTGATGTTGTGTTATTGCGCACTGAACTGTGCGCAATAAAGTTTTTGCATATGGTCCAGGTAAAGCACGATAGCCTTGCAAGTTAAGTACTGCTTCAGTTCATTGTTTACGCTGGAATTTTTTCTCCCCATGGAATGTAAGTAAAACGTAGTGTTTGTCACCAATAAATGGTAATACTAAATTTTTTTGGTTAATTTATTCTTGTATGCCACTACAGGGGCTGCTTTTTTATAGGATTTGTAATGCTTGTGATATAGTACGGGCGGTATTGTAAAGCTATGGAGTAACTGTACAATGGTTATCAACTACATATAAATAACTACTATTTAGTAATGTGGAGAATGTGAAAAATTGGCAAGGTCAAGGAAATTCAAAAGTAACGTGGGTACATTTTGTTATTTGTGCCGCAGTGTGTTAGTGCAACTGTATTAATGGGAGCTTAAACTGATGTTATGGTCATGAAAAGAAACCTGGCACAACAGGTTGGAATGATTTCAAAGTTTAAGTCTCTACTTTTAAGTTTCCTTGTTTGCTTGTAACTTGAGTCATAACCTTGCCTTGCACCTAGTAATTTTTGGGAGGTAGTACTTCAGAAATGAAACAGAACTTTCCTTCTAGCAACAAAAACTGGCACCGTAGACTGACCCATGGCAGTGTGTCATTTGGATGTGAACTACATTCAGTGTGTACTTAACTTGTAATCTGTAGCAACATTTCTTAAACACTTATTTGCAGTGCGTGTAGTAACTCCTGTCGTAAAAAACTGTTACTGCACATGGTATGTCTCAAAGCTAAATGTCTTGGCCATTTTATTTGCATTACCAAAAGCAATTGGGCCACACTAATTGCATACCAAATTATATTGAATCAAGTTGGTTTTGCTCATTTTAAGTGCAAAAAACATTGTAAAGTTTTTTTTTACATTTGTAGAACTAAAATGCTGTACATTTAAAAATTAAAACAAACTTGCTAGGCCGAGGCTTTGTATTGCAAATTCTTACAACTTAGAAACTACTTACCAAACAATTAATATTGGAAAACAGCTATCACGTTGGTAGTAGTGTAAATGGTCTGCCTATGTTTAGCTGCTGCAACTTAGAGTTTTCTCTTTGGATGGAACTTCTAGCTTTTTTGAAGCATTAATTTGCTGATAATGCTATGTTTCATGTGAACATTAAGGTACCTTGCAATAGATGCTTCTGTTTCAATGCTCTTAAATGCATCCTTCATCTTCGAGGTGCTATGTAAGAGAAGGTTCTTTTGTCAAAGACCTTGAAATAAGAGCCACATGATGGAAGACTTCAGGTCTCTATGTGGATTCTAGGTAACCCAAAGTGAGTTTTAGATAAGTGTGTTTTCTCTAGAGCACTACAATCTCCTTTTTTTTTTCTTTTTTTTTTTTCTATTGGCTCCTCTGTGCTTGGAAGAATGATTACATACTAATGTATGTAATCACTCCTCTGTGCTTGGAAGAATGATTACATACTAATGTATGTAATCAC